>JABSTQ010007642.1:0-50887 GCA_013358835.2 Ixodes persulcatus
TTTTGTGGCAATAAAATCGTTTTTGTTGTTGGAAAGTTATCTCATCTTCTCATTTCTCCCACACTTCAAAGCGCATGTAAGTCCACTTTCACGCAGAGCACTCGCAAATCCAATTACTGCGGTCTACGAGGATATGAATACGCTGATACGTAAAAATAAGTCTGAACAGTGGCATTATAAAGTATGACGTTTTGTGGCATTACGTCATGTCGGTGTCAAGCTCAGATTTAATTTTTAGGTTCAGACATATTTGAACCTTGTCATTCTCCGGGCTCCATTCGTAAACCTCAATAATTAGACTTCCAAGTAATCTGCGGGAAAGTACACTCAAGGGTAGTTTTTTGGTGACACTGAAGTAAACTTGGAAGTCACATTTCGCGGTTGAAGTATGGTGTTCTAGTGTACTCCTACTAGGGTACACTAGAACACCTTACCCCTACGACGTAAGGGTCTCGGTGAGACGGGGGGGGGGGGGGGGCGCTGCAGTGAAACTTGGCCCCCCTATAGGAGGACCCTGTGCACGCCTATGCTCGCAGATAATGTGAAACGAAGTATAAAACACTTCTTCGCGGTGAACCTACGTCTTTGGTAAATCTCTATACTTTGTTTTACCTTAAGATGTACCGCAGGAAAGGCTACAAGCGCGAGCTCTTTGCTCTGGGGCACATCTCGGTGGCACAAGTTCGCGTGACTTAAGAGCAGCTGCCAACGCTATGAGCTCGCGCTTCTAGCCTTCGCTGCGGTACAACATAAAGGGAAACGAAGTATAGGAGGCTTCGTAATGCAAGTCGAGCGGCTCGCTCGAAGCAGCGTCTCAGCAGAGGCTGTCTCAAGAAGCGCTGTCAAAGGTAGCGCTCAATCTTAAATCGCGTCTCACGCGCTCGCGCGCTCCAGCCTTGAAAGTGCTTTCTTAATCTCAACTGAGACGCTGCATTCGAGCAAGCCGGTCCTGGGCAGCGGTCCTTCCGTACGCTTTAGTTTTCTCTTCCGAGCTGTTTACAAAAAAAGGAGAACCTTCTGCGAAAGCGCACGAGAGCAGCAGACGTCGTCATTGCGATGTCTTCGGCAACGAGAAATGATTTAGCGATGCGAGGCGTCCGCCCGAAAATTCGGAAGATCCCACATAGAAATGAACACGAATCATGAGCTCTACACCCCTCCTGCTGCGCTCGCGGGATATCAACTCACCTTGTTGAGGCAGCTTCATTTGTCACCGCAAGTAAAGCCTATACTTTGTTTCACTTTATCTGCGAGCGAAGCCAAAGCTAGAAGCGCGAGATCAGCGCTTTTTGCATTTCTCCCCAGCTCGCGCGCTCGAGCAAAGCCTGAACGCACGGAGCTTCCGTGCTCGCGCTTCCAGTTTTGCCTTCGCTCGCACATAAGGTGAAACGAAGTATAGATCCACTTGTCCCGTAGTGTTTTAATTCACCTTTTATTTACATTCGAACCACTTCGAAAGTTAAAACAATATACGGAACACTTATTTACAGCATAGCTTGATTTGCAACACAACAGTGACTTATAAAATAGTTACAGTGCCCCTTTCAGACGGATAAAATAATTACAAGGTTGACAGAAGACATGGTAATCAGTGAGGCTCCGCTCAAAATCCTCGTGCTGGAAGTGCGCCGAGCACACCAGGCTATTTTTGAGGGGGTCCAACCGCGTCCCCTGTTCCATGCCTCAACCCATCGGTTGCGACACACGACGTCTCGGGAAACTGGGAGCATATTCGGAAGCGATATATATTAATTTTGAAGTTTCATCAGCAAAGGGTCTACGCACTCACTGATGAAACGAAACACCAGTGGGCGACTTCTTCGACCGCTCGGACCGATAACTGCAACTTCCTACACTACACAATTCCATCCCGGTTAGGAAACTCCAGCAGACGATTCGTCCACAAAATCAAGCGCTACCGCCGCGATCGCAAACACTTTGCAAGGTGATTCTTCGATAGAGACTACACCCTTGAAGTCGTTCTCCGTCGTCAGAACTGTTGCTCAAGCGGTGCTCTGCGTTGTCACGTGGATGTCACGCTTCGGTGGTTCGCGGACTCCGCATCTCGACGATCTCGGGCATCGCCGCGCGTCGATACTAGAATAGATGCAGACAGGACCAACTCGCCGTCTCAATTCCGCCCGTCAGTTTCGACGGCTCCGTAACTCGTAAATCCCACCGAACGATGTAGAATTTTATAGTATGCCGCCAACCGGCGCACTTCCGGGCTGACTTTTTTATGACTAGGCTTCAAAAAAATCACGTGCCTCGGTGCCCTCTCGTAGTCTACGCCTATGATGAGGAAAACAGAAGCGCCCGTCGCGAGCTTCTCACCGCGAATAGGCAGTTTCAAGCATGGCGCATCACTGCTGCTCAGAGTATTTGGGTGCCCCATGCTTGCAAACATGTGCAGCGTGCGCGTGAACGTAGCATTTATTATTTATTTCCTCCCTCACGGCCCGAAGGCGATACAGTGGGGAATGTACAAAAGCACCTAAATAACAACACACGGATAAACATAGGCAGGTGAATATCAAACAAGCAAATCATCTTAATACATGCGTAAACCTATTTAGGGAATTGGAAAGCTTGTAAATGCACGCACTTGCCAGCACGCTTTTTTGTTGAGGGAATAAGGTTCCGCCTGAATTCGATTCAGCTCCTTGAAGAAATTCGACTGCCATTTTGAGGTTTACGAAAAAGTTTCTATTAAGATTTTTTTTGGTCTTCTCTGACTCTACTTTCGTGGTATGTGTGTCAACGTTAGTCAAATACCGTCCTTGAGTGTTGCGACAGAATGTCAAATGGCTGAAAAAACTTCATTAAGAAAGAAAAGAGCAGATGCTGGTGCTATGGCGGTCACGGGAGATCGAGCTCTTTCTACAGACACATTACATCGCTTCGTTTCGTCTTGAGCGCGATCCACTCCTTCATTCGCTCAATCTGCACGGGGGAAAAATGATTCTTCCAATCTCCGACGACGCCCTTGCGTACAAGGTCACCGCTAAACGGTTCTGCAGCGGGTCCGCCAAATAACGCCGTCTTTGTTCGAACACCTACTGGCGTCGTACTCGGCTCAGCCACACGCCTTCCGGTGTCTTTCTTCTTCGCCTCCTCGAGGCCTTTCATAGCATCCAGGCTCACGTTAGAGACGATTCGTTCGAGAAGTTCGGGCTGGTCCCGGAGCTTCCTGCCGTACTCTTCCCCGATAAAGTCTGCCACCTTCAAGACGCACGACTCGGTGTCCTTCTTGAGGTTCTCGTAGGTCATGAAAAGGACGTTGGGGTCGCTCCGATGAGCGTACCAGGACAGAAGATGGTCGAAGTAGTCGCCGAAGGTGACTTTTCCTCGGACGAAGGACTCGAAGAACTCGTCGAAGGTTCTGTCCTCGAACTGGTGGGCTGGGCCTGTTTTGACGTAGTGATAAAAAGAAACGCAGCAATCGTACGGGTTCCTCGAGATGTAAATGTACTTTGCACCTTCCGAGTAGGGCTGCTTACTGAACGGCAGGTGCGTCTTCATGGCCACCGGTTTGGGCAAGTCCTTGTCGTCTGGGATGCCCTGCGCTCGAGAAATGGCACGGACCTGAAGACGTCTAGCATGCTCGGCGGACGAACGCCAGCGTTGAATATGTTGTAGGTGATGTTCTGCACCCAGGTTGTGCCACACTTGGGGTATGATACGATGAAGATGTCGCCCTCCCGTGGCTCGTAGGACAGAACCGATCGGAGCGTCTTCTCCTGGAATTCGCGGCGGATGTATAGGCCCTCTATGTCCCTGTACACCTCGGAGCTCATCCTTCAATCAACTGGGTTTCGATCTGCAAAACGAGAAGTAGGAGAAGAGCGTAGCAAACTATAATTTAGGCAGTAAATAAAGTTAAGCGATGAACGATAGGCTCGCTGTGGTCGGCCTTCTACGGTTGAAACTATCTGAAGGCACCTTGTGAGTAGTTGAATTGCACTCTGTTCCTAGGCTTACTTATAATGTTTTTTTACGCCTGGATGGGGCTCAAAAACACCATATAGACTCATTAGATAAAAGAGTGGCATCTTTCGCACGGAAAAGCAACAAGCCTCGGACGCCAGCTTTAAGGATAGCGCGTCGCTCATACAAGTCTGCGCGAGTTTCGATGTTGCAAAACTAATCACAATACGTTCGCGTTCTTTTTTCTTTTTAATGTCAGATGGAGAGAGGCTTGGTAACCTGAATTAGTGAAGAAACTATTTATCTTGTACTGCCGTGATGTCCAGACTAGAAGTCAGCCGCGATTGGGGTGACGACTTCCCGTTTGACGCGGAGATTTGCAAGTGAGCCTGATACACTATGGAATGCCCATTAAAGGAATGCTGAACCAAACTTTTTAGTGTCTATAATAAGCGGCGCACTATCTTTCCATGAGTCAGCAGCTGCCGGTGTTCACGAGCACACGCAACGAAATTGACGTCATCATATCCCCCATTCGAGCTCATTAAGCATGAATGGAGGATATGATGACGTCAATATCATTGCGTGTGCTCGAGCACACCAGGGGCTGCTGACTCATCAAGAAAGTTAGTTCGCTGCCTATTATAGACACTGAAATGTTTGGGTTCATCATCCCTTTAAGTGGGCATAATTTTTAAATAAAAACGTTTAACGGAAAGTGTGAACATTGAATTCACTACCGTAATACCCCTGTTATACCCTTGTTACACGGGGGCACTTAACTGCAGTTACGCTAAGCCACAGTTAGTGCACAATACTTGCGGACAACATTCTGCGGCTATGCAGTCAAAGATATGGGCGAACGTGCGCTTGAGCATCTTGAATACCCACGCGCGGTCTTCACTTCTTCCGAAGTAGCTGTCCGAGAGTATAGTGCGGTAACTCTGGTGCCGCGTAACAGCAGTTAACGCTGAGTTAACTGCTGTTTTATGAGGAGAGTGACCCCGGTTTAAATGTCCGCACAGCTGGCAGTGTGCCATAAATAAATAGCCGCCGTCTACTCGTACATTCGATATTCACCCGAGGACCCATTCATATACGACCGAAAAAGTATCACTCACCTCTTCAACAGTGGTAAAGGGCGAGCAAACTCTCAGCAGTATGCGCCGATGATTCTTCAGCCCTCTTCAGCTTCGCCGTTCGTTGCAACAACCGCGCAGAGCTGCGGGCGTTTGCTCGGTGACGCTACAGTTATTCGAAAATTTATATTTTTCGCCATAACCTTACGAGCGACGATAACTACGGACCCAGCGAACTACTCAGAGTGTCGGAGTGAGACACGCGACAACTTATCGTTTGAGTGCTCTCCAGCGGAGAGTGGTCACGTGCTTTCCTTCTTTGCTTCGATTTGCTCGAGGGGGCCGTAGGGTTCGGCACTTGCCAAGTTTTCCTGGCACAGAGTTTTCCAAGCGAATAAACATTCCGATGTTTGCTTCAACACCGCCGGAAACAGGTGCGGTTGACGTCGGTAGCCGGCCGCCTGCTTGAAGAGCGTTTCGGCGTTTCGACAGTTTGTTAGTGTTATTGAAATCAATGTAAATATACCTTGATGAAATATAGGTGTACAAAAAAAGGAAGCCACGTTTCTGCGGTGCTTGGCTGCAGATTGTGCCGAAACGCTCATTTCGACTTTTCTTCTATGAAGACCATATTCTGCTTTTTAAATTGAGTGGACCCTCGTTCCCTCACTCCGCTTTCTGTCCTAGCGGAACGAGACCACCTTGCTTCTTTGTCCAGCCAAATGCTGCTCTTCCTTTTCTGGCTTACCATTGGCACAATACGCACGCTGAGCCTCAATGGACCCTTGCCTCTGTTCGGTGATGTCTTCTGCAGTCCGCTTCTTTATCTTGAGAGGCATTAAGGTGACTTCCAGCAGGAATTCTGTACACCCCTTTTGAAAGTTGTGGGCAACATGGGGATCTAAAGCGTTGGCCCAGGTTGCTCGCCTGCCAAATCATCAGTGGTCATTTCCACCGCGAAAGGGCCAAGGGCAATAGGCCACGTGAGCGGCCCTCCGCCGCTGATAAAGGGCCGTCGCAGCGTATGCGCTGGGGGTCTTGAGATAGCGGCGCGGCCATTAACGGTCTTTAAATGTGTACTTCTTGTTGAACATGTGTGTTGTGTCATTCTCCAAGTCGGGTAGCAGCAAGGGAATTCCCACACTGGCGCTCAGACGTAAAATGCTGCTCGTCTGGCAGGATGGCCGGGAACTGGGTTCCGTTTTGCTTTTCACATAGTCATTTTTTGCGTTTCTGAAAATTGCCTTCGGAAGCTCTAACTACTGGGATGTCGTCTCAGTAGAGAACACTCCAACAGTTCCCGTACCGGCATGCCGGTACGGGAACTGTTGGAGTGTTCTCTCTTGATGTAGTAGATTTGTATTATAGTCTCAATGTGAAAACCCTTCTGGGGTTCGTGTCTGAAGCTGTGCACTTAAGAGGCGTTATAGATTTTCAAAATTCCTGTGGCATCTCACTCTCAGCTTTTCTTGAGTTGATTCGCCTGTATCTTCAGTCCACCTTAGTCGAACACGAGGGCAAAGTGTTTCTTCAGAAATCCGGTGTGTGCATAGGGTCGTGCTTGGCGCCCATCCTAAGCGAAATCTTCATGTTTCACGTTGACACCAAGGTTCAATCAAACCTTGAGCAGGAATTTCCCGAAGCCAGGGTTTATCGCTACGTAGATGATTATCTCATCCTTCATTCCACTAATTCGGATACCGCAGCGATTGAAATCGTTTTCCAGAAGAACTCCTTCGGGCTCACGTTCACAAAAGAGATACCCTCATCTGAGGGATTACAGTTCCTTGATCTGAGATTGGTCCCCACCGGTGTAGGAATCTGTTGGTCCAATCAGCAGAGGTCTGCGAAGCCTGTTCTGCCGTTCAGCAGCTTGCACTCAAAAAACGTAAAAACTGGTATTCTCCGAAACCTTATTGCTGCTGCCAAATCCAAGTCGTGTCATCACCTTTCCGAAACTAGTCTGTCCAATCAGATAGGCCGCCTTCTCAAGGCAGGTTACCCAAAGGACTTGATCGAGCATACTATCAAAAGACTTGTCGCAGGGCCTCAAACCAAAAAGCCACCTCCAAAGTCCCGCTTCGCATGCATCCCCTACATTCATAACATTTCGCATCGACTGAAATGAATAGCGCAGGGCTTCAACACCAACGTGGTTTTCTCGTGTAAGTTTAAATTGGCATCTATTTGCAAAAAAGTGAACAGCCCCGGACCTGCGCCCCCTTGTCAGAAAAAGCACCAGACCAATTATGCAACCTGCGGCAAAGAGTGCGTGTATTCGATTCCCATGTCCTGTGGTGCTAAATACATCGGAGGGCCGTTGCCTAAACGATCGGGTGAGAGAACATGCAAACGAGATCAAGAAGGCAGCCTCCAACACGTCGGAGATTAGTTACCACCCGATTGCCAAACACACCTCTGAGTGCAGCGAACTCTGTTCGGCCGACCTTCCTTCGACCACCAGGATTGGAGGTCACGCCTCAAGATACGGACGAGAGATCATGGAGGCCTTCGCCATGCACCACAGTCAAAACAACTTCGGGTCCCCTTCCATAGGCTTATCCAGGAGGGAGATAAACTTCCTGGGGCCAGAGCTGACGTCCCTCGTTTCCGCGGCCCCATGCGATTAGATGTCACCTCACGGGATCGTCCTTCACTCTCTTGCCTCCACACCCTCTCCCATCGCCTTTCCCCCCTTTCCAGTGTGGTGTCCTTCACCCTCCTCCTCCTTCACCTATATATGCAAACTTCGGGTCAATAAATGTTGTTGCTAGTTGGAAGTTTGTGTTTTGTCCGTCCCTTCTCGTTTTCTTCCTCAAGTTTAATTCTCGCTTAGCATTTCGGTTTTTTCGGGGTACGCAGATAGAATGTCAGTGGCGATGTTCGTGAAGGAACTGCGTGACTACCAAGCTGTGTCGGGAGTCGACGACGAAACTGTGCTCATTCGCCTTCTGCCGGTCGCATTGACTGATAGCTTAGCGCTCTCAAAAAGAAGGCAAACAAGTTTCTCGATTTTACGGTAAGGAAAGAGGTACATTGAAGACAAACAGTATGGCGGATTTTGTTTCGCGATTCAAAGATGAGTTCCTGCCACCACATTACAAACTCCGGATGCAGGACGAGCTCCGTGCCCGCACACAACACCAGCTGGAGTGGCTCATAGAGGTTGTAAGGGCTTTCCAGGGGCTGTATGACCTTGCTGACGCGGCGGCCCCAGTTGCAGATAAAGTAGCGCGGGCTATCCGTCAGAGCCCCCCTCGCTTCCACCCACATCTCAGGGGGCGCATTTTTACGGATCTGGACGAGATGGCACGGGCTGCATCGACGATTCAAGACGACATCCTTGCTGAGCTTCAGTACCGGCCTCCTCCACCAAGAAGCACTGCCCTTAAACCTATCTTTGCTTGGTCTGTACGGAAGGCACAGTTTGTCGATTGACTACGCCGCTGCCGGAGCTCTTGATCCCCGCGCATATGAATCTCGAGAACGCTTCGAATACAAGCGCGCAGATGCAGAACATCTTAGCGAGAAGCGTTCTCACAACCCGCAGCATGTACAGAGCGCGACACTGTTAGCGCGAACAAGCGTCCGCCGGTTTTTCCAGCGTTTCTCTTTGAAACCAAGGGATGTCATCCAAGTTATTATGCTACGGAAAGAGCTCATTTAGTTCTATAATGTAAGCGATAAAATTTCGTGCTCGCTAATACTATTTAGAAGTAAAATGCGAAAAGGCGCCGATGTCGTGTTCGCGCTAACAGTGTCGCGATGTGTACGCGGGCGAGATGCGGAAAGTGAGGACAGATCACAC
Organism: Ixodes persulcatus; assembly: GCA_013358835.2. Taxonomy (NCBI): domain Eukaryota; kingdom Metazoa; phylum Arthropoda; class Arachnida; order Ixodida; family Ixodidae; genus Ixodes; species Ixodes persulcatus. Next base: position 8,815 of record JABSTQ010007642.1, read on the forward strand.
ACCCCTTCTTACAGAACCCGTGGAGATGATGGGAATTCCAGACCTGGCTCCGCTATTTCCGGTGCGGCCAACTAGGACACATGCCACGGGAGTGCAGCGATCGGCCCCGAACCTGGAAGAAGGGAAACTGCGAGAGCCAGTGGTGGTAGACTTTTGATTCCGCCGGCGACGCGGAAACCATGCTCTACAACATCAAGCCGTCGCAGCCGCCTCCTGCCTCCAGGAGGCTTATACAGACTCCGAGGACTGACGCTTTTCCGTCGATCCTCCTTGGCCCTTCATCAGTTTCTCTCGGTCATGAGAGACTATAGGCGCGTCCGCCATTGAGGCGGATGACAAGAGGCCCTTTGCGGTTCCGATTTTTTCGGCCATGAGACTCCAAGCGTGTCTGCTTTTGCATTGATCCGCGAACGGCCAGCTCCCACTGTTCACGGTTATGAGAACCCCGATGTGACCCCTTTGGCGGTGGATCTTGGGAGCCCCGCTAAATACGTCCTCGGTTATGAGGTACTCGGCTCGTCCGCCGTTGGGGCGGACGGCGGAAGGCCCTTAGCGGCCCCGTGTTCTCACGGTTATGAGACTCGCAATGCGTCCCCTGTTGCGGTGGATCTCGGAAGGCCAGCTAAGTACGGCCTCGGTCGTGAGGTACTCGGCTTGTCCGCCGTTGGGGCGGACGGCGGAAGGTCCGGTTGTATGGGTGACACAATAAGCGTTTAACAGCTAGCGCGCGCTCGTGCGCCTCGCGCCACTGTTCCTGGGTGCCATATCCATCTGATCCAGCGTACCGTTTGCACCTCCCGCTGCTGTTCTGCCGCTCTCTCACACCCGTGGCTATGTGTCGTACTCCGGTAGTCCTGCAATAAAGATGTTCCAGCGAAGAACCCCATCGGCCTGTTACTCCAGATACCACACAGTGGCGACGAGGACACGGATTTCGCTGCTACAACGGGATGCAGAGACCGTCGGACGACTCAGCAACTGAGGGCTGTTCGACTGACGTTCCAGTATCTGGCATCTTGAATCAAGGAGCAGAGGAACAGAAGGCAGTCAGAATGGCCTTATTCGGGCAAGTCGAACCTTTTGATGACACGAAGTGTGATTGGTTATCATACGAGGAAAGGTTGCGAGACTTTTTGAGAGCGAACGGGGTAGCGGACGCAAACCGAGTTGACGTGGTCATAAGCCTCATAGGACCTGACACGTATACGTTGCTCAAGACTCTAGTAGCGCCTGAGTACCCGGCACTAAAGAGTTTTGAAGATTTGCTTGCCGTTTTGCGAAACCACCTGTCGCCGCGGCCGTCGGTCATCGCTGAAAGGGCAACGTTCCATAAGAGGGAACAACAGGAAGGGGAATCGGTCGGAAAATATGTCGCCGAGCTCAAAAGAATGGCACAGACATGCAATTTCGGAAGTTACCTGGAACAAGCTCTTAGAGACAGCTTCGTCAGCGGACTGAGTCGTGTTGACATTCAGAGAGTTTTGTTTGCCGAAGATGAGAGCCTGATTTTGTATTTTCCGAGGTGAATCTTCTGTGCGGCATACGTCGCTGGGCCGAGTGTTCATATCTTAACGGAGCCTAGGGCAGGTTGCTCCAAGCCAACTCACCTCATTTGGAGTTCTGTCGGCGGTAGCCAGTTGAGTCCATCGAACTGATCCCGGACGAGAGAATAAGACTCAGGACACACGATCTGTCAGGCAGAATCTCTCTCGAATGATCCCCCGTGCTCCTTCTTCTTTTTCTTTTTCTCTTTATTTCCAGGGCGCACAGTCGCGCCATATACTTGGCTTAGACGAGGAAGTAGAAGAATTTAAAAACACTACACCTGACATTCAAGAAAGCTGTGGAAAAAGCGTTAACTATTGAAAGAGCCACCATGAATGTGCAGGCGTGTCATAATAAGGCGGACAACGACCAACTCGAACTGCATAAACTGACGGCGGTGAAACCGAAAGCGGTAGTGGGGGCTCAGGACAAATGTTTCCGTTGTGGCTCCCCTAAGCACATTGCCTCGTCATGCCCGCACCTTAACGCTATTTGTTATTGCTGCAACCGTGAGGGTCACTTCCAGCGTTTCTGTAAAGCATCACTGGCCAATACATCAGGCAGAGCAAAACAGTTCAGAAACTTCTCAGCTGAGGAAGAAAAGAGCGAAGCGATATACGGGCTTCAAGACAGAAACATGAATGCGCCGTTCTACTACACGCTCAAGGTCGGGAACGCTCCTCTTCAGATGGAACTAGACACGGGTGCTGCCGTGTCTATCATTTAGAAACGCCAGTTCCAGTCGTTGTTTCCTCGCGCGGAGCTGTCTCCGGCGTCACTAATACTGCGCACGTACACCGGCGAACGTGTCAAGCCAAAAGGAGTGACGACGGTGGACGTAGAGTATCGAGACTTCAAAGGAAAACTTCCCCTTCACGTACTGGGAGAAGACGGGCCACCTTTGATTGGCAGGGACTGGGTCTACAAGCTCAAGTTTGTCTTGGGATCGCTAAACGCGGTCAGCGTTGATGTAAAAGCGTCTCTCCAAGACATCCTAATACGCTACCAGGATGTGTTCAAGGACGAGCTCGAATGCATGCAATGGGAAGAGGCTAGGCTAAGCTTAAGGGAAGGTGCGAGTCCAAAGTTTCTGAAAGCTCGAAGTATGCCGTTCGCACTGAAGCCAGCTGTAGAAGAAGAGCTAAAGAGACTGGAGGCGACAGGTGTCATTGAAGCGGTGGCCCATAGTGACTACGCTACACCAGTTGTCCTGGTTTTGAAGAAGGATGGGTGTGTACGCCTTTGCGGGGACTACAAAACAACGGTAAACCCTTGCCTGGACGTGGAGCAGTACCCGTTGCCAAGGTTGGAAGATATTCTAGCAACGGTAGCTGGGGCGACTTTTTTCTCGAAAATAGACTAAAGTCGTGCATACCAGCAAGTTCCGGTCCACCCTGAGTCGCAACCCTATCTGACAATCAACGCGCACAAGGGTCTCTTCCGCGTCAAGCGTTTGGCGTTCGGCATCGCTTCAGCTCCAGCACTGTTTCAAAAGATAATGGACAGCTTGCTGGCGGGAATTCAAGGAGTGACCTGCTATCTCGACGATATCCTGGTAACAGGGAAGACCGCCGGGGATCACCTCAAGAATTTGGAGCAAGTCCTATAGAGACTGAGTGACAAGGGCGCCCGAGTCAAGAAAGAAAAGTGCGAGTTCTTGAAGGCAAGTCTGAAGTTCCCGGGGCACCAAGTCAGCGAGCAAGGGGTAGCTGTGTTGGCAGAAATTGTGCAAGCGATCCTCGATGCACCTCAACCGCAAGACTCAAAACAGTTACGGTCGTTTCTGGGAATGGTGTCATTCTACGGAAAGTTCCTCCCTGACCTCTTCACCACAATAGCGCCGCTGAACGAGCTACTAAAAAAAGATGTCGTCTGGACCTGGAGCAAGCGCTGTCAAGACGTTTTTGACACGGTGAAGAGGCTTCTGGTTGACGCACCTGTCCTGGCACACTACGACCCCAAGGCAGACCTTCAGGTGTCATGTGATGCCTCGGCATACGGTCTCGGAGCCGTCCTGTCCAGGGTATACTCCAATGGCGACACACGGCCTATCGCGTTTGCGTCGAGAACCTTGACATCCAGTGAAAAAACTACAGCCACCTAGAAAAGGAGGCACTGGCTATTGTGTTTGGCGTGAAAAAATTTCACGTCTACTTGTTTGGACGATCCTTTGTGTTGATCACTTATCACGAACCGTTGCACACCATTCTTGGTCCAAAGACGGGAATTCCGAGCATTGCTGCCGCAAGTCTGCAGAGATGGGCTATTACCCTTTCCGCCTATCAGTACCGATTGGTTTACCGACCTGGTCGACTCAACGTGGAGGCGGACTGTTTGTCACGACTTCCAGTTCCTGGGTTTCAGGATAAAGACTGCGAGGATGACGTCGCGACGTTTTTCAGTCTTCGCCTGCAGTCTTTTCTGGTAAGCAGCCAAGAGATCGCACAATTTACAGCGAAAGATAAAGAGCTCTGTCAAGTGGCAAGGTTCCTCGCCGGTGCGTGGCCCGCAAAGGTAGAAGATTGCATAAAGCGTTACTTTGCAAGAAGAAACGAGCTGACGTGGCACCAGAATTGCCTGTTGTGGGGAATGAGGGTTGTGATCCCGCAGGGACTGCGCGAACCCGTTCTGGAAGGGCAGCATGAAGGGCATCCTGGAATTGTAAGGATGCAAGAACTGGCACGCAGCTATCTATGGTGGCCGGAGGTCGATGCGGATATTGAATATCGCGTCAGGTCGTGTGACACCTGCCAACAGCAGCCGAGTCTTCCAGGTCCAGCCCCGCTGTATCCCTTGTCCTGGCCAACTCGTCCGTGGCAAAGGCTGCACTTGGATTTTGCGGGACCTTTCCAGGGCCGTCCTTTTCTGGTGAGCGTCGACTCCCACTCCAGGTGGCCCGAGGTTTTTGTGATGAACAGCACATCGGCCGAAGCAACTATTGAAAAGCTGAGGGAGCTGTTTAGTCATTTCGATCTGCCAGATGTTGTTGTCAGTGACAATGACCTCCAATTTTGTTCTCAAGAATTTCAGATTTTCTTGCGAAAGAGCGGTGTGAGGCACGTCAGGACCGCCCCCTACCATCCGTCAAGTAATGGGCTGGCGGAGCGTTTCATTCGCACCCTGAAGGAGGCCTTACGAAAAGAAATGCCGGGCCGGCCTCTGTCCCGTCGACTAGCAAGTTTCTTGTTAGCTTACAGGAACACACCGCACGCCACAACCATTCAGAGTCCTGCGGAGTTGCTGCTTGGGCGGCGGCTCACTACCCGTCTGGACAGACTGCGACCCTCTGCAGAGGAAACTGTTCACCGCAAGCAGGACGTGCAACAGGGGAAGCACGGTGGCAAGCACCGACACTTTGTGCCTGGTGATAAGGTGTACGTCTAGAACTTCCGGCCAGGTGAGAGGTGGTTGCACGGAGTCGTCATGGCTAGATCGGAACCGGTCTCCTACAGGCTTCGCGTGACCACACCGCGGGGGACCTTCGTGTGGCGGCGACACCAAGACCACATCCGGTTGCGGGAGAGCTCTACCCCAGAGGCGGAGGAAGGTGGTTTGCTGATACCGAGTGTCCTGCCATCATCGCCAACCCCAGGGCAAGGGAGACTCGTGAACGAGCTGCCTCCAGTTCGGTCACCGGTGGTAGAGGGACAAGCCATGGGATCAACTCCAGTCTCCGGTCGTTCCCCAGCCCAGCCGCAAGAAACTCAGCGCCAGTATCCCGAACGGCAACGGCGTGCGCCTGATAGGTTTTCGCCTTAAGAAAGAAGAAAAAAAGACGAGGACTTTGTGTTTTTCAGAACTGTACTTATTTTGTATTTCGTATGTTTGTATTTTGTACATTCCAGAACTTCAATTATTCTCGTGTTTTGTTAAATTGTCATATCGTGTTACTTTGTGAGTATTGTACTGGAACGCCGTCGATTGGTATTGCTGTGCTGAACTAAGTGTGGGGGAGTGTTGTATGGGTAACACAATAAGCGGGCAACAGCTAGCGCGCGCTCGTGCGTCTCGCGCCACAGTTCCTGGGCGCCATATCTATCTGAGCCAGCGTACCGTTTGCACTAGTGTCACTAAATAAGCTACGCTTCAGAGTAACGACACTTGGCCATATTGTGGCTTAAAATCATGGTTGCCAGTTATCTAAAGCTTTTTCTGAAATCACAGGAAACGCTTATCCGTCCTCCACAAATGTTTAAACAGTCCGCGACAGAGAAAAGCAATATTACATGAGCTTCCTAACACCGATTCGAATGCTGAGGAAGTCACACTTTTGAATCATGACGGTCTGCAGTTGCGTCTGCTCTGCACAAGCCCCAATATGGCGACGCCCACAACAATGTCGGGGAACGGAGTGCCGATACTCTAAGCGCAGCTCATTTAGTGGCTCTAGTTTGCACCACCCGCTGCTGTCCTGCCGCTCTCTCACACCCGTGGCTATGTGTCGTACTCCGGTAGTCCTGCAATAAAGATGTTCCAGCGAAGAACCCCATCGGCCTGTTACTCCAGATACCACAGGTCCTTTACGGCCCCGGACGTTCACGGTGTTGAGAACCCCGATGTTACCCCTTTTGCGGTGGATCTTGGCAGCCCCGCTAAATACGGTCTCGGTTATGAGGTACTCGGCTCGTCCGCCGTTGGGGCGGACGGCGGAAGGCCCTTTACGGCCCCGGACTCTCACGGTGATGAGAATCCCGATGTTACCCCTTTTGCGGCGGATCTTGGCAGCCCCGCTAAATACGGTCTTGGTTATGAGGTACTCGGCTCGTCCGCCGTTGGGGTGGACGGCGGAAGGCCCTTTGCGGCCCCGTATTCTCACGGGTATGAGACTCCCGATGCGTCCCCTGTTGCGGTGGATCTCGGAAGGCCAGCTAAGTACGGCCTCGGTCGTGAGGTACTCGGCTCGTCCGCCGTTGGTGTGGACGGCGGCAGGCCCTTTGTGGCCCCGTATTCTCAGGGTTATGAGACTCACGATGCGTGTCCTTTTGCGGTGGATCTTGGGAGCCCCGCTGAGTGCGGTCTCGGTCATGAGGCACTCGGCTCGTCCGCCGTTGGGGCGGACGGCGGAAGGCCCTTTGCGGCCCCGTATTCTCACGGTTATGGGACTCCCGATGTGACCCCTTTTGCGGTGGATCTTGGGAGCCCCGCTGAGTACGGTCTCGGTCATGAGGTATTCGGCTTGTCCGCCGTTGGGGCGGACGGCGGAAGGCCCTTTGCGGCCCCGTATTCTCACGGTTATGAGACTCTCGATGCGTCCCCTGTTGCGGTGGATCTCAGAAGGCCAGCTGAGTATGGCCTCGGTCGTGAGGTACTCGGCTTGTCCGCCGTTGGGGCGGACGGCGGGAGGCCCTTTCGGCCTCGTATTCTCACGGTTATGAGACTCCCGATGCGTCCCCTGTTGCGGTGGATCTCGGAAGGCCAGCTGAGTATGGCCTCGGTCGTGAGGTACTCTGGGCGTCCACCGTTGACACACACTGCGGATGGTCCTATGAGGCCTGTCTCGGTCACGAAATGTTGGATGCGTCCGCTTTCCCGCTGAATTCTAACACAGTTCCCTTCAATCGGACCGACGTGAGACTCGGCCCTGGTGGGATTTTAAGGACCACAGATGGTCCAAACTTCGCAGCACCAAAGATGGCTGCCGCGGATGGCCGATCGGCCGGAGGCCCTTGACAGCGCCGCCCGACTGCAACAGCACGAGTCAGGAAAACCGGTAATACTCGTACCCGCGGTACGTAGAACTGATCCCCCAACTAAATCAATCGAGTCGCGTATGACAGTTACTGTGCTCGGCGCTCTAATCGCCGCACTCCTTGATGCCAGTGCCAACATATCACTTATCGGATATGCGGTATTAGGGGTTTGCAAAAAGAAAAAGAAAAGATTAAGTTCCGAACAGCAGGTCTGAACTTGCAGGTAGCGTCGGAATCTGTACTACTTGGTGCGGGCGCCGTAAGACTGCGATTTTTTGTTTAACAGCAAGAAACGAAGGCAACGGATTGTGTATGTGCATGGATTACCAGTACCCATGATTCTCGATCAAGATTTCGTCGTCGCGCACTCGAAAACAAAAGGGTGTTTTCTTACACCCTCTGTCCCATATAAGAGACCCCAAAACTTCAGTTCGACGTACAGCGCACTGACGTCGATCTGACGGTACTAACTTTCAAGAGAGGCTTGATAGCCGTGTGGTACAACTTATTGAAATAGATAATGTACGTATTACTGACTACAAAAAAAATAATCGGGGTTTCCTTGGCTCTACTGCAAAATCTCCGTGTTTTCCTTCTGTGGTCTTTGATACGTTCTTTTACTATTTAATGAGTTATATCGCACCGTTATCAAGCCCCTCGTAAAATTGGGGCCGTCTGTTCGGCTATAGTGCGCTGTACGTCGAACTGATGTTTTGGGGTGCATTGAATAGGACAAAAGGGTGTAAGGTGATATCATTTTTTTAGAGTGCGGAAGCCACTACATTAGACTTTGCTCGAACTGCGAACCACTACGAAGTTTGCGGAAAATCTCCGGAAGCGGTTCACGAAGAACTTGCTGGAAGCTTGTGAGAGCCTCGACGTCTCGAGACTGCAGCAGGCAAAGCAGTTCCAGAAGGTGAGGTGAAATCTGCAGTTCAAGGTAGGAGATCTCTGTCTATGCTGGAAAACGCGGTGGAGAAACTGCATCGTGACGTCGCCGGTGACGTCGCCGAACTGTGGCGATTGAGTTGAAACTACATCGTTTTTTTTTTGTTCCTACAGGGAATTTCGGAGAATCGCAAATCTCGGCAGTGAAGGGTTCTAGAAAGCAATACTCGTTAAGTATCCGAAACGTATAGTGCAGAGCAATTTAATTTACCTATTTTTTGTTGAAATTTCTCGCATGAAATATATAGTTTACTTAAGTTACACAAAAGCTATTAGCATTAGCTGCAGCCCTTTACGTTGCGCAGACAGGCAGTCATGGCCGACACACGAAGAAGCGGAAGTCCTCGCGTGTGGGTCCACCAGATTAGCCTTCTGAACGACTTTTTGACAGGAAACCAAGTTTTAGTGAGGGCCGCCACCGACAGTCCTCTGACCAAGCTTAAGCGGGACGAGTTGTGGGACAGAATTGTGGACGAGCTGAACGCCCAAGGCCCGTCCATCAAAACGCGAGCAGAATGGAAGGGCCACTGGAATACTCGTGTGTGACACGCCCGAGCACGGGATTTGGATATCGCGCGTGCTGCTCGGCCGTGTACACGGTGTAAGATAATACTCTTCAGGTGAGGACAGTGCGCTCCTCGCGCAGTGCCGATAAAGTTCGCTCTTCATTCTCTCTCACTATGGTTTCAAGCGGCGCCGGCAGGTGACTCGTCGACCCGTGGGCAGGGCAAAGACGGCTCGTGCCGCCTCATGCTCCACACGCGCAGAGCTCCAGCGAGGTTGTCGCTCGTGCAGAAAGACCACGGTGTACCGGGGTGTCATGGCAACGAGATACTTTTTTTCGCTCTCACACAGTTTCGCCGTTTGGCCGCCGGTGACACTGTCAGCCGCGGGCACGGTGGTCGAGGAATAATGCAGCCTTTCGGATGCCCGTGGAACGAACACTATCTGATTCCTCGCGCCGCGCGTTCAGCCCCGCCGTGTCCTCACCTGAAGAGTGTATCTTACACCGTGGCCGTGTATTAGTACTGCGTGGTGCACGTTAAAAGCCCCAGGCTAGTAGTCGTACTGCAGTGGTTAAATTGCTTATCTACAGTGGGTTACAATATCGCCATGTTCAGGCAGACTAACCTCCTGTTGTATAAACAACTAACGACAAATTTGACTTTTTAACTATGTTTGACTGCGTTAGTGCAACTTCTCTCGTGCTGCACGAGAAAGAAACAAATGTTCCTTCGGGGGTTGAATTTTCAGTAGGGGTGTGCGAATATTCGAAATTTCGAATACGAATCGAATATTTTCCTTATTCGAAACGTATTCGATTCGAAAATTGTATATTCGGAAGTTCCCGAATATTCGTCCATAGCCGAATGTTCGAGAAAAGCGGCGAATATTCGCACAAACTGCGAATAGTCGAGCAAGTAACGAATAATCTGCCTGCCACGCATTCCCCTATGAATGTTTATTCACTGAGAAAGGCGTATGAGGCATGCGTCATTGGTCTTCTCCGTTTCTATCTGTCCGATGGCAGCAAGAGAGGATCAGTTTTAGCTTCTTTTTCACCCAGCCCTTTGTTGTGTGGCACTTTTATAGCGTTGATGTAATCGCGCGTTCTATAAATTGATTCAATAAAATAAACCCCGAGAGTAAAATATAAATATAAAACAAATCTCGAGAGTGTTATCTAATATAAATGTTTGAAAATTAAAAAAAGAGAAAATGCTAGTTGCGAACAGAACATTTCATCGCCATCGACAACAACTCCTGCCACTCCTGCCCCTCCTGCCACTCCCGCGCAGTCAAAACTATAAGGATGTCGCGAACCTGCCCTGGTTTGAGTGCGAAAATGTTCGACTTTTTTTTTAAATTTCAATGTGATGTTCGACAAAGGTTCGAATGAAGCTATACTTTTGTGCGCATGCGCGAAAATTAAAAAAAAAAAAAACTAGTTGACTTTACTTGGCGGAGGAAAAATGCACTATTTGTTGGGTTTATTGGCATCACTCGTTATCGTTAATAATAATGAAAGCATTAAAAGCTCTTATTTCGCTTTTATATGGTGTAAACATTGGTAACCATTTTATAAAATAAACTACGTTCAAAATTATTTGTTTCCCAAAATTCGAAATATTCGTGTAGTAGCCTGGAAACACTGTCCATAAGTCGAACTTCCTCCTACTTTAGCGAAATTTAGCAGGTTTCCCGAGTGAAAGGGTCTTTCTACTGGTGGGAATGTCGCTGCACGTAGGGAGCGCTTACTTTCTGAACACGTTGAGTAGTTAGTTTTCATACACTATAATTTGTAATGAGTGCATTACTAAAATAGATTTAGCCTGCTGCAGCCCAGTAAAATGCAGTTGCATTGATTTATTTTAAAAAGGCAATAAAACCTGCTGTTACCTTTTGTTTTCTAATTTTTGTTTTCTAGACACATATTCGATATTCGATTCGATATTCGAAGCCCGTTTTTTGTCTTATTCGTATTCGATTCGTATTCGAAAAATTCAATATTCGCACACCCCTAATTTTTGAGTGAAGTAGGAAGCAAAAAGAAGAAAAGAGAATATTTCCCTCAAGCGGGGTTCGTAGTAGAAGAGGAGGAAAAAGAAAATCAGTTGTTAGTCCCACGGTGTGTACTCATACGAAAATGGCAGATATGGCCCTGATATATTTTATACGCGGTCATATATGATAATATAAAAAGTCAGATATGGCCATATCCCGCCATACATGGGCGCAAATACGGCCATATGTCGCCGTATAAGTGGGCAATTACTGCCAGATGCGGCCATATAAGTGCGTAAATACGGCCATATATCGCCATATACGCGTGCAAATCTAGACTCTGATAATGATATATGGGCCCGTTTCGGTCGTGCAAGCAATAAGTCATATATGTACTCGCCAAGACAAGTTGATCGATCTATATTGCATGAGTCTCATGTAATTGGTTAACTATTGTTAACATCCTTAAATTGAAGTTATTCCAGGTATTTGGACCAATTAATCAATCGCGCATTTTGAAGATTGAAAGACAAATGAAATTTGATTGTATGTTTGACGTGTGCCAATATGACGAAGTGCATAAGATTGGAAAGCGAGTTAATCAAATAATGAATTTTAGATCGCAGCTCTTAAGCGCCCGTTTACGAGTTCAGCGGTGTCGGCGTCGCCATCGGTGTAACCGCCCCGCTAAATTTAGCGAGAAATTGAATTGGTACGTATGTCACGTGGCGTCAATTTTCCCGCTTAGTCTAGCAGTGAAACTAACTTTGTTCGTGTTTCCCCGCTAAATTGAGCGGGGAAACACGAACCGTTAGCTTACTGAAGATGCAAGACGCTACTTCGTCATCCCGAATCCTTTTCCCTTCGAACGGCTGCGAAGCCGTTGCGCCCGGAGTACCGCAGCATCTTTCAAAAACCGTTCGCGCAGCATCGCAACATTCTGTTTGCGAGCGCTGCGATTCATCGTGTGTTGAAAGTTGGAAAAAGTGCTGTCCGCAGTGTCTTTTATGTGTAACTATTTCGTAAAAATGAAAGCCGTTTACAACTCCCTGTAACGCCGAATTAGAGCGCAGCTCTTGAGGAGGAGGAGGGAAGGGTACTCAGCGGAGGGTATACCCGTCCTCCTCCTCCTCCTCCCCTCAGTCTAAAATCTCCTCCGGAGGGGGGGTCACGTGATCTCGGGGGGGGGGGGGGGGGGTCACGTGACCTGAGGTGTCACGTGACCCCCCCCCCCCCTCCCGAGGTCACGTGACCCCGAAGGGGGGCTCGCGCGGTGCATTATGGGACATTTCCCATAATGCACCGCGCGGTTACGCCGACGCCGACGTTGACGGCGACGCCGACGGCGACGCCTCTCAAGCCGGAAACGGGCGCCTAAGAGCTGCGCTCTAAAAACTTTGAAATTTAAAAACGCGAACCTAAGAGTGTACACATAATTTTAAATTTATTGATAAAAAATATATACATATTTATTTATCTATTTATTTGTGGACATAGTGCGCAAAAAATAGTCGCGCTTATTTTTTATTTAAAATTATAATGTGGGTTATACAGCGTAAAACATAGTATCTTCAAACTCGCATCGTTTTGGGTCACTTTTGAGCTGTACAGTTCTTTGGAAGTTCAAAAGCTGGACTTCATAGAGCTGTATGTTCACTCGGTATTGACAGCAGGGTAGACGCTATGCGTGTTTTTAGCTAGGGCAGTTGTGTCTCGGGTTAGGGTCACGTGCCTACAGTCTAGAAGCTGGCGAACCCGAACCGAACGTACTCGCCCGGAAGTCCCGCCGCCGGCGTCGCCCCCCGGAATCCTCTCCCGGCAGTGCAGCTAGTTCCTGGATCGACTGACCGCCACCTCGGGCCAGCGCGATTACAGCCAGAGAGAAGAGCTCAGCTCATCTCCGCTCCCAGGTGTGGCGGCGTCAACACGGCGCCGGGCGACGCGTTCTGTCCACAACGGCTCAGGCAGCCGGGCGCCGACGCTCAATGGGAAGGCCAAACCCCGCCGGGTGGACAAGAAGGGGTGGCGAAGGAAGGATGTGGCCATGACCAAGGCCTATTGCAACACCCAGAGCAAGGAGCTCGCGCTAGTAGCCTTTCCTGCGGTACATCATAAGGTGAAACAGAGTATAGACGCTTTCAGGCAGCTGTGCATGGGCGCCGCCATAACCGACCTTCAGTTTTTGTTTCCTCTTATTTCGTTCGCTTCACATCATCATTACCACAGCAGGACAGGTTATTGCCACTTTAGCTGCTACTGCGTCCTTCTCCCCAGCATATGGCTTTGTGGAGGCTCGTCAACGCCCGCTTCAGTGGCTAGGAATCTCGGTAAGACAGGAGAAGGTCGGCAATGGCGGCTCACTCTAGCGTGAGTCGAACGCGTGTTTAAAGCGTCTATAGAAGTCAGCCGCCCATGGTAGCCAAGCGAAGACCACCGTCGCGAGGGCCGCTGCAAGGCCTGACGCTCTTCACCCTGTTCACCATTTCGTTTTCATCGTCATCATCCACACAATAAATTTGCACAATACAGTTTCATTCTTGCTAGAAGCGGCGCCGCAGGCCTTCAAGGCATGGGCGATTTGCCTTTCTGCGGCGCCGCGGCTCTCCTGCCCCAAAATAAATATATATTCGTGGGGGATCGGTGGCCGAGTGGGCTAGCGCACACCAGCTCGGAGCGCGTTGAGCGAAAGCTCGCGCTGCAGAGCCCAGGGATTCTGGGTTCAATGGACCTTTTGTAGAAATACGCGGTGCGCTTGCGCGGAGTATTTCATGCGCCTGGGTTCGAGAGTATCTAGTCCAAACAATCCGCCATCTTGCATTTTTCGCCTTTGAGCGGTTTTGTTGTGTCGACCTCGGGGCGGAAGATTACGCACGATGGGGACAAAGGTGAGCTTGGGGGAGTCGTATCTAAGTCACATCGCCTCAATGGGTGAACAAGATGTAGCTGACGTTTTGTGTGTGGAACGGGTGGGAGAGGCCTTGGGCGCGCGTTGTTTTCAAGTCACCTAGTCTCGAACCGATTCGCGTGTCTAGGTGGCAGCACATATTCGCCAAGAGGTCCATTCCCACTCCTGCCCGTTTCGATCTGGATGAGCATCGTACCGGCGTGCGATCGTGTATCACTACTGCGTGGTGCACGTTAAAAACCCCAGGTTAGCGGTTGTACTGCACTGACTGAAGTTCTCATTTACAGCTGGGAGACAAGTCGTCCGTTGGGGCGGTCTAAGTTCTGGGCTGTATAAACATACACACAACAATTTGCTTTTTCATACAACTGTCGTCTTTTATTTTCGTGCCATGCTGATTGAAAGCTGCAGTGTGCCTAGATTTCAGTGTTTCTAACTGATCGATCCGGATCGCTTGGTTTATGGGCCGCTATCGCCACACGAGCGTTGAAGAGGCGAAAGCGTCGATCATTTGCAAGCGTTGCCAGACAGTGCTTAGCCTCACTGCCGGTTTTCTTTCTTTCTGCACGCCAACTGATGCATACGTATGAGGAACCAATTTGCGTCCGAGGTGTCCGCCTCTCAATTGCGAACGCTCCCCAAGGTTTCAGTTGCTCCCTCTCTTATATATAGGATCTCCAAGAGCATGCTGATGATGATGGGACTTTTCACTCTACTACAGCTTAGAGTTCCTCTCCGTAGCGCTGTCTTTCCTGCACGGCATGTTGATCCCGCTCTTCACGTGACTGAATTCGGCGAATTGCGGCGCCGCGCGTTCGAGGCGCGCGGCGCGCTTAAAAGCAGGGGAACGTACGCCGGGGCGCGTGCAACGTCTACTTTGCTGCAAGGCACTTGATCCGGCTCCTCACGTGATCAAATCTCGGTGAATAGCGGCGCGGCGGCACGTGGAAAACAGACGTGCAACTCTGGCTCCCGTAGGGAGCCTATTAGCGGCAAGATGTTTCGGTGGCGCCCTCGTTCGGTTACCTTTCGTGACGTCATTACCTTGTGAACAACAAGCTCGATGGTGTTCGTAATGAGCATTCTGGAAGCCTGAAATCATAGCGGTCTCAAAGCAACACTGCCAACACTGTCAAAATTGAAGTTCTTAAATTCCTCTTATTTCCGTCAATGAGACATCCTTTGCTGACGTCATAGTCAGCATTCGGCCAATTGTGGTGGGCCGACCACAGCGACACTTTCGATCGCTCACGTCGCCAATACAGGAACTCGACTACAGCTGGGGACCCAGCGCCCTGTCTGAAAAGCTGAATGCGGCAAAAAGGTTCTGGGAACACATCAGTGCACAGGGAAAAAAGACGGAGGGGTACCAGCAGACACTAACCGCACAGGAAGGGACAAAGGTAGAGGGGGAAGAGGCAAGAGAATACATTAGACATACAGTCGAAGCAGCATTTTCGGAGTTAGAATCAGATCAGGCCGTAGGGAATGGTAGCCTCTACACAACACAAGAGGAGGATCATAGTGAGGAAGAAGAAATGACCACTGGGAGTGAGAAAAAGCAGAAGGAAGGGTTCCGGCTGGAACGGCGACAGGTCCCGACGGCATACCAATGAGATTAATAAAAGTTCTAGGCAAAACAAGCAAATAAGGCTGGTGATTGACCAGATACTTATGGGAGGGGAGGTACCCAGTGACTGGAAATTGAGCAGGATGAGATTATTATATGAGAGCAAGGGAGGCCTTCTGCCGAGGCCAATACACCTCTGAGAAGGACTCGCCGTGCTTTGGTGCGCGTGCATTGGCGAGAAAGTAACTCTTCTACACACGGACAACACAGCTTTGGCTCTAGCGCTGCACTGCATGCGGCCATGGACGAGCTTTGCCTTGGACTATTGGCAGCGTGAGCGATCAATAGCGTCGCTGAAGTCGGTCTGCCACAATTGGCCGAACGCTGACTATGACGTCAGCAAAAAATTTCTCATAGACGAAAATAAGAATAATCTAAGAACTTCAATTTTGACGGTGTTTATAGCGTTTCTTTCAGAACGCGATGATTTCAAGCTTCCATCCCGCTTAAAATAAACACCATCGAACTTCTTGTTCGAAAGGTAATGGCGTCAGGAAAGGTAACCATAGGAGGGCGCCACCAAAATATCTCGCAGCCAATTGCCAGTGCCGTCTCTCTTCTTTTTCTTAATAAAGATATGCCAATAAAATTGGTACCGTCGGTCATGAGCCCCGCCGACTTGCCGTTGCGCGCTTGACACGCGATGGCAAGCCGGCGGGCCATCGACTCCTCGCGCTCTCGACGCGAGACATTTTCCTTCTCGTGCTGAGGGCGGCGGAAGGATCGAGGAAACGTCCGAAGCCGTAGGGTTTCTTGAGGTTTCTTAAAGGGGCGATGCAACAATTTTTGTACTTTACGCAAATAGCGCTTAAAACGGATCCCTGACGTTAATGACCTATGAAACACGCGTTCGTTTTTCACCCCACGCAATAGAAGTCCCGGAAAAAAAGTAAAGAAAAACGAGCAGCGTTCACCCCCTCAACTTGCAGCCAGAACAAGCGGCACGTTATCTGGAGCGGATTATATGCACTCTAAAAAAAGTTTGTGCGTCTACTTTCACGCACAACACTCGGAGAGCCAATCATCGCAACTTACGGAGGCAGCTCAGCGAATGATACTGCCGAAACATATGCTTAGACAAGAAAACGCAATCTGAGTTGTGGCATTAAGCAATGCAAAACGTCACGCTTGCATTGCTTAATGTCACAACTCAGACTGCGTTTTTTGGTCTAAGCATATATTTCGGCATTGTCATTGGCTGAGCTCCCTCCGCAAGTTGCGGTGATTGGCTCTCCGACTGTTGTGCGGGAAAGTAGACGCACGGGCTTTTTTTAGAGTGTGCCGCCAATGTTGATCATAGCCATGCGCTGGGGTTGGCAAAGCACAGGGCACGTGCTGAGTTCCAGACATTGTTATGGCTCGGCTATTGTCGTCGTTTCAGCGATTGGACACGGTCCACTACCCGAATGCTTCTCGAGCTAGTAATTATCACGAGCCCAAATCGAGTGCCCACGCAATGCTCGGGTCCAATCTATGAACCGTATTCAAATATCGTCATTGGGGTGTACTGCGATCCCCACTTTACGTCATCAAATTTTGCAAAGGAGAGATTGGATGAAAATGATCGATTTTGTCTTTGAAATTACACAGCGACAAAGGAGTTTCTTGGCCAGCGGCGTTACGTGTGAGTATCCTTGAGTCCCACTAGTGCCAGTAAGCTCGTGTAAAGTGAAAAACATTCCAATTGAATATCGTTGCACCGCTCCTTTAATAGACAGTTTTAGAATAGCGTAAAGACCCTTGCGTCAGCACTGCGTACAACGCACGCTAGCTGCCGATGTAACGTTACGGAGCGCGTTAAACGCGCACTTTTAGTATGGCGGAAGGCAAACGCATACGTAACGATGCGTAAAGACTTGCAGCGCCATCTAGATGTGCTCCTACAAACTGCCTCAAACAATTAGAGGGGTAAGAATAATATTGTGTAATTGATTTTATCTACAATATTTTGTAAGATAAAGAGAAAAGTGTACAAAAATGAAGACCCTGTAGTTTCATTATTGAATTATTTATTCGCCGTTCTTCCTGTAAAATAAAGTAGAGCCTCCCATTTGGTTCGAAACAGACTGCAGCCTTTCAGACCTCTAGGAGTTGTTGACAGGTTCGCCGCAGCTGTAGTACTTGATACTTTTTGTGTGCTCCCAGGGAATGTAGTTGACGACGGCAGTGCAGATCATGTAGGGCTGTAGAAAGACCAAGTTATCAACCAAAGAATATATAGACATCTTCAAGAATTACGTCAATTTCTTACGGTCAATCTGAAAATACTACAAAGTGGCGTGCGCTAAAAATTAACACCAATAAGCTGGCGAGTTTATAACTGATATAATACTCTCTTCAAAGAGGTTGTATACAATTGGAAGAGTGCCATTTTTACGGTGTCTTTTGCGCACGCCACTTTGCAGTATTTTTCAGTTCGACCGTAACTGAGCGTGATTTTTGAAGGTGTCTATTGGCGACGTGAGCGATCGAAAGCGTCGCTGTGGTCGGCTTTCTGTACGATTGGCCGAATGCTGATTATGACGCCGGCAAAGGCTTTGTCGTAGACAGCAGTAATGCAAGGACTTCAATTTTCACGGTGTTAGCAGTGTTGCTTGCAGAGCGCAATGATTTCAAGCTTCCACCATGCTCGTAACAAACACCATCGAACTTGTTCTTCGCGAGGTAATGACGTCACGAGAAGGAACCATAGGAGGGAGCCTCCAAAACATGTTTTGGATGCGCCCTTCTATGGTTCCCCCATCGCAAAGCGCGCGCGCGCACACACACACACACACACATACATACACACACACACACACACACACACAAACACACACACACACGCACACGCAGAAACGCACACAAATTGTTGGTTTTAAATGCAAAAATGTTGAGTCGCGAAGTATTTGGGCCAAAAAGGCGCGATGACTATATTTCTTTAATGGAAAGCAGAATGTCTTCAAAGTGGCCGCGATGCCGACGCTGCTCAACCACAAACACAATACAAAGAAGCAGCGGGGGAAAGATGCCTTCGTAGCACACGTGAAACCTGCGAGCTCGAGCCGGAAGGCGCGCGCGTGACCTGCGGCTTCGGAAGCGACGAACTCGGGCGTGCTGGGCTGCTGCATACTCACAGCGTCCACCTTGGGGTGGCAGCGTGTTCTGCTGTACCAGTCCTTCCCGACCACGCAGGTGGATTCGGCTACCATCATCTTGAGCTTGTAGTCGACACCCGCGACCACCTGCATTCACATCGGAAAACATTCTAGATGACCTACGCAAGTTCGTCTTCTCCTTGAGCGCCTCGCTCGTTTACCCTCTGCTCACACGCTTTTGTTTGCCTCCGACCATAGCCTCCTCTATACTCACAAAGCCTGGCAGTTCGACGACGGAGCCCTAGAGTGCCCGGTCGCAGATTTGGAGCGCGAGGATCTGGTAGCGCAAAGCGTCAAAGGGCCAGTTCTCGGGAAACCTGGACGTCAGCGCGCAGCTTTTGCAGCGGCGAGGACCCGAAACACACTGGTTCGCTCGGAAGAAGTGTGTTTAGGTGACTCGCCGCAGCGCGGCGCCCGTCAAGTGGCTCTCCTCTCATCCGTTGTCTGCCGCTCTACCTTTTTGATTTCGGTGGCCGCATCTCGTGGCGATCTGCCAGGCTTTGTCAGTATATAGCAGGCCATGGCTCCAGTCAAGGCAGTCTCAAAGCTAGCCACTCGCACTTTTACAGCCTTTGCTGGTAGTTCATGCTAAGGTATAGTATAGTCGAGTGACTTTACAAATATAAATTGACTGTAACAACACACTACCCTACGATTATAATGCAATTAAATGCAAAGGTGCAAGCGAGCTGGACAAGAATGACGAAAATAATAGTTGGTAGAGCGCTCCACCTGTAATGAAGAGGTCCCGGGTTCGATACCCGGATCAGGCGGATTTTTTCGGTAGCGCACCAGTCACCTAGCTGTGTTTGAAGATTTCTGTTTTTCTTTTGTCCCTCTTGTTTCCCTTCTTCAGGGATTATTTTCGACACTACACTAAAGAGTTCTTCCTGTATAACGTTCACTAGATGCACAGAGTCAAAGGATCTCTCAAAGCTTCTGACTTTGTGTAATTCGAAAAATCACAGGAGATTTTTTTTCTTCAAGTCATAACATTTTCACGGTGTTGACAACACAGGTTACAACCAATTTATTGTGCATGCGGGACGTCGGCAGCGGTGCAAACGTATTCGACATTTACAGATTAATTTCGAATGCTGCCACGTGTGTTTCGGGCGATATTAGCGACTTGCACGACCAAAAGCATCGTTGTGGTCGGCTTTTCACAGTTGGTCAAACCACGGACATAAGAGCATTGTCAGTCTGTAAACGTCGACGGTGTCAGTTTCAGAACGCGATGGCTTCTAATTTCCACTGTGCCGTTTAAACACACCACCGAACTTGTCGTCGCAACGGATGGTAAGTAGTTAGGGTCACATCTCATTACGTCACAGCGAGGCAAATTCTGGTCATGACGTCACGGATCTCAACCACGAAAATGCGCCGCCAACATTCTATTAACAAATAGAGCAGTTAAAATTTCTAAATTCCGGATTAGTGCCAATTTAAATAATTGGGATGCTCACTGGGCGAACCGCATGAGATCGTGACAGGCGCTGGTGTTTTAGTTGGTACGAAAAACATGCCATCTTCTGTTTTTACGCACTCGTTATGCGTACACAAATATGGATTTCTAGTGTCTTCTAAGGCGAGTGAGGTCATTATTTGCTTTAGAGATTCCCTCTTTCCCTAAACCATCAGCGACTTCCAGAAGACGATGTTTGATGTCTCATGCTGTTGGCTCGAATTTTTTCGTTAATTTTTTTACTCTTACGAGGCATCTATAGAAACCATAAAATAAATATTTATATATTACGTTTTTTTTCTTCTTAGCTGATTAGACAACAAAAAGCAACGTCATTTGTTTTGTTTTTAAGTTTGACTGCCGTATGAATTTTTTATACTCATGCGTTTGTTTCCCTGTAGCCTACTGCTGAGAATCGTTGTGCTTGCTCCGTTGTATTTTGTTTCAGCAGTTTGGACGACCCATTTCAGAAAATTAAGTTACATAATTGTATCGTGTTTCTCTTGTTCAAGTTTGTGTTGTTTCTCGACCCTGACGGCGGTGTCGTTGCTGTCGGACGCGGCGCATGAACAAACGCGAGTCAGGTCTCTACGAACGCGCAGTGCCCGGTGGGGGCAAACGCTGACTTTTTCGTAAACAGTCTTTCTTATCATAGTCCCCACTGATTATATTTTACAATAAATAAAGGAATAAAAAATAAGCGGTTACCTGAGACTCGACGCTCATGAGCTTGAGGAGCGTGTCGTAGTTGGTCCTGCCCTCGACTTGGGAAGAGATGGCGAAGTGCGCCCACTCCTTGTAGCGGGGGTCTACGTCCGGGTGGTGTCTCCTCCAGATCCCGGGAAAGGCCGTGGAGAGACAAACGACGCTGAGGACAAGGAGCGCTGTCTTCACGATACTCATCTCGGGTTCTGTCCGATGTCGAGCGATACAGTATAGCGGTATTTGTTGGGCTCCATTTTATAGAAGTTTTGCCTACGCACCTGCAGCGCGTAATCATTTCGGGAGATATGATAAAGCAGAATAGTTTTGCCACGATCGTGCAATTATTGATAGCTCTTTGTCACGGGTGAGGCTTCGATTATGGGGCGCTTGTTGAGATTGCACGCATCTTTCATCCCAGACAATGCACAGGTCGATACGCCTATTGAAAGGGCATTGTGTTAATTGCACTCGTCCCCAGTACGGGCTTCTGCAATCTCTTAAAAGGAATGATGATTATCGGAATATTGCTTTTCAGTTTCACTGAATATTGCAATCAATACTGCGCGTTTGTCAGTCTATCTAGGAACAAAATTAAGAGGCTTTTGATACTTGCTATTAGTCGACTATAACGATCTTGGGCGCCGTTTTATGTGAGATTAGCCTCCTAGAAGCACTATGCTGCTTTCATATTAAGGAGCAATCTTGCTGTAATAGATTTTTTTTCCGAGCCTCATCAAGCAACATTACCGGTTGCCATTTCTCAGGCAATAATCGTGGAATTGAATCCGAGTGCTCACCCTACGCTGACGCAGTACACGTTTTCGGCACGAGCGAAGCCGAATTCACGCCGAACACTGTCGCACATCTCGTGTTAAATACATAATCATAATACGTGCATAAACAATGGTGGACGCGCAGAGTCGGCACCGCAGCTGCTAGACGGCGCGCACTTTTGAAGGGTCTACTCTGTTCAGAGTAGACCTCAAAGATAAGAAAGTTTGCGCTAGCCACAGTCCTCCTAAACATTTGCTGAAACATTGTGATCATGCTGAAGAAATCTTTTCAGTAATTTTGCATGACAGTATGCGTTATGTCTTGCGGCACACAACGGTCTCCAATAAAAGACGACGACGAGTACTTTCGCGCCAGACCGAGCTGTGACTGCGCTGCCAGCCGAACGCATTTTAAGTTCTGTCGTCCATAATCCATAATTTCATTATTGTCGAGACCCCCTCAAGTTTCACTCGAGAGTTCGTCAGAAAGGAGAGTCTGTGAGCGACTTCATTACGTCACTTCGGAAGTTAGCAGACTTCTGCGACTTCAACACTGTCGTTAACGACATGCTTGAAGATCGGCTAGTCTGCGGAATCAGTAATAACGTCATGCAGACCTGCCTTTTAGAGTATACAGAACTACAGAACTGACTTTTGAAAAAGCGATCAAGGTTGTCCTGCCATAGAAGCCGCGACAAAAGACTTCCAAGAAATTACGACTCAGACAGGAACGACATCAGCTGTCGAGACCAACCGCCTGTCAGCGCAGGCTTTCAAGCCACGATGCTTCCGCTGCAAGACACCACAAAGTTCGACCGCGTGTCGTTATGCTAATATGTACAACTGCAAAAAATTGGCCACTTGGCTGCGGTCTGTACAGCAAGGCCATGTGACGAGGCAAATTGCGTCAACAGAGGCAGGAAAGTCATGCTGACTACCGGGATTCATGAGGGCGCATGCCAATGAAAGCTGCATTGGCCGTTCCAGTCAACAACCTGGACGACTCCGACGATCAGGACAGCGAAGATGACCGGCCGAAGTACAACACGTGGCATTTGAAAGCGGCACATGCTCCACCAATTATTTTAACTGTCATCACTGAAGGCAAATCCGTCGACATGGAGTTGGACACTTGTGCCGGTGTCTCCGTAAGGGAGGAAAGACACTTCCGAGCGACATTTCCAAAAGTGCAGGTTGTTTCCAGCAAAGTCGTCCTGAGAAGATACTCCGGAGGCCTGACGCCCGTTCAAGGATGCGCTGAGGCCACCGTAAAAGAAAAAAAAATCATGAAACTCTCCTTCCTTTGTTCGTTGTGAGTGGAACCTTCCCGACTCTACTAGGACGAAACTGAATTTATGCTTTGGGAATTCTAGTTTCTGACATTGTCAACAGCCACAACACCACGGTGGAGGGTTTCCTACGCAAGTTCCCAGATGTATTCTCCGAAGGAGTGTGGCTGCTCAAGAACGTGGAAGCCAATATTTGCGCCCCAGATGGGTCGCAACCACAAACCGCAACCAGTTGCCTTTGCACTGCAAGATCTGGTGACCCAGGAGCTTTAACGCACTTGAACGGGAATTAATTATACAGCAAGTAAAGACGTCCGACTGGGCGGCACCGATTGTACCGGTACTCAAGAAAGACGGTCGGGTGAGAATATGTGGTGATTTCGAAAGTTTTCGTGAATTCAGGGTCCGTTTAGAGTCGTATCCGATTCCGAGAGTCGAAGAGCTGTGAATGAAGATGTCGGGAGGCGTCATGTTCAGCATACTTGATCTCAAAGATGCATACCAGCAGGTTATACTATCTCCAACCTCAAGAAAGCATGTAAGAGTCAACATACATAAAAGATTGTTTGAGCACACCAGGCTACCATTTGATGTATCATCGGCGCCTGAATTTTTCCAACCAAAAATTACAGGACACTTAAGACTGCTTACGTGTAGGAAGGCGAACACATTATAGTGCCGCGGGTGAAATGCTTTCGAGTAATATTTCTACGCGTATTAAAGTTTAGGACGACATATAGGACGACGTCGAGGACGACGTCCTAAAGATCAACGCCAAGTACCGTGTCTAGGTCAACCTCCAGGACTACGTCGAGGACGTCAAGGACGACGCCGAGGGCGACCTCTCAGAAGACCTCAAGGACTACGTCTAGGGCGACGTCGAGGACGCCGTCTAGACGACCTCTAGGACAACCTCTAGGACGATCTTAAGGACGACGCTTAGAACTGCGTCGAGGACGACGCCTAAATGACGACGTCTAGAATTACTTCTAGGACGCCCTCTGGGATGACCTCAAGGTCGACGTCTAGGACGACGTCGAAAACGACACCTAGAGGACGACGCCAAGGACGGCATCGTCCTTGAGAATACAATTGAGCGTCGCGCGCTTGATGACGTATTTTTATGGCCATCTTTCGGGCACAGCGTCTCCTCCTTTTCGCGAAATGGGACAAGTAAGTAAAATTAAAAATCTGCTTTGCGACCTAAAACACGTGATCGTCTACTTTGACGACATCTTGATAACGGAAGTGCATGACTTGGACCACACTTGAAATCTCAAAAAGGGACTTAAACGATTGAGATAATCAGGCCTGAAGTTAAAGTTTAAAAAATGTGAGTTTTTATTTTCAAAAGTAGAGTACCTAGGGCACTTGATCGACCACACCGTTCTTCACCCTTCCCAGAGTAAGGTAGGAAGCAACCGTAAAGACACCAAGTCTACAAGACACTAAAGGGCTGCAGAGCTTCTTGGACCTTATCAACTATTATAGAAGATTTCTGCCCAACTTGTGGAGCGCCCTGGAGCCTTTGCATAGTCTGCTTGGAAAAGGATCACGCTTGAATCGGTCGAAAAAACAAGAGGCTGCTATCCAGCAAAGCAAGAAACTACTGACTTCTGTTGGTGTCTTCGTGAATTACGACTCCAAGAAGTACTTAGTATTAAGCTGTGATGCTCCACCCTACGAGATTGGAGATGTGCTGGCACACAGGAATTCAGCGGGCGAGGAGAAGCTGATGAATTCGCATCACGTTGCTTAATGGTGACTGAACAAAACTACAGCCACCTTGGCAAAGAAGCCCTTGCAGTGATGTTTGGAATAACTAAATTCCATCAATACTTATGGAGTAGACACTTTGAGGCAGTCACAGATCAAAAGCCACTGTTGGGACTGTTAGGGTCTCACAACGAAATTCCCCTGCAGTGCTCACCAAGAATCCAAAGGTGGGCATTGAAACATGAAAGCTACAGCTACGACTTGGCCTACCGTCCCGGAAAGAGCCTTGGCCATGCAGATGCATTGAGTCGACTGCCACTGTCAACTAGAAAATTTACAGTGCCCAAACCTGCAGATGTCTTCATGCTAGAACATGGCTACAAATGTCTTTCTCCTGAAGTTGTCGCAAGAGCCACGGATCGAGATCCCGTCTTGTCGAAAGAGCGGGAAATGCTATGGGCTGGATTAACTTTCCCTGGTACCCCAGAATGGCAGCCCTAATCAACCAAGACGCAAGGGTTTAGCGCGCAGGAGAGCTGCGTGCTATGGGGTCCGAGAGTGGTCGTTCCGAGTTCACTGACAAGAAGCGTGCTAGATCTTCGTCATGAGAGACACCCAGGAATCGTTAAAGCGAGAATGGTCTCGAGAAGTCACGTTTGGTGGCCTGGTATCAACGAAGACATCAAGCTAAAGGTTGATAGCTACTCGGTGTGCCAAGAAAACCAGCGAGCGCCGCAACCAGTGCCAACAACACCGTGGACATTTTCCGAAAAAGCGTGGTCGCGCCTTCAAGTCGATTTTTGAAGGCCATTTCAAGGACAATATTTTTTGGCCCGCGTGGATGCTTATTCGAAGTAGCTGGATATGATGGTCGTTCCGTCTCTTTCAGCGGAGGTAGCAGTGAATTGCCTGCGAACAATATTTGCAACGCATGGGTTGCCTGACGTGGTGGTCAGTGACAACGGGCCATCATTCACAAGTTTCTTATTCACGAAATTCCTGACGAAGAGCGGCATTCGGGGAATGAGAATTCAACCTTACCACCCTGAATCTAATGGTGCCGCAGAAGAACTGTCCAGACAATTAAAAAAAAAAGCTCTAGAAGGCTTCGGTGGGAGACTTCCAGACAAAGATTTCACGTGGCCCCTGCAGTACCACACGACACCTCATTAAATTACTGGACTCACACCTGCCGAGATCCTCATGGGACGGCGACCGAAGTCTGAAGTAAACTTACTGCATCCTGACGTCCGCTCCAAGGTTCTACTCAGACAGCTACAACACAAAGAATGATGCGATCACGGAACTCGACGACAGCCACCACTACAACCAGGAGAACAAATTTCGGCAAAGAACTTCCGATCAGGGCCTGTCTGGGTTCTTCATCGCAAGTTGTTCTGGAAGCTGGAACCAGTTGGCATCGCCATGTGGAACAGCTTTGAAGACGAGTCAGTCTCATTCCTTTGAAGGATAGGTCCACAAACGTTCCACTAGTATCCTCTACATCGGACATTCCGTCGCCGGAACCTGGGGCGCCGGCATTCCAACAACGCCCATCACCCGACCCTCAGGTACAGCTGACCAGCCCCCACCAAAGCGACAACTTTCCTCTTGGAGCGTCGAGCCCTGTTATTCAAGATAGCCCGGTGCGGAGATAAGCTACAAGAGACAAGAAGCCGGTTTCACGTTATGAGGCCGATAATGAAGCAGGGGTGAACGTGTGTTATGTATTGCAGCACACACCGGTCTCCAACAGAAGACAGACGACGAGCACGCTTGCGCCAGATCGAGCTGTGGCTGCGCTGTCAGCCGAAAGCGCTTTGAGTTCTGTCTCGTTTTAATGATATTTCCTGGAAATATCACAGTAAGTATTACGTCAAAATGTATACCCCGGAAATCAAACAAATATAACCTTGGGAAAATAAGAACGTTTGTTGGACGTTAGGTTGCTTACATTATTGTGTCCCTAATTTGTGACGTTCTGGGAATCCGAAGACGCTTCGTTAGCTCGTTCTTACATTCTCAGACACACCATTCTCCTGTCTTACTCGTACTAAACAACGAAGAGTACTTCCTTCTGAAAAACACCGGAGACTACTGAAAGAAAAAAAGGGGACAAACAATGCACCATCTTCGGGGTTTATCAGTATGATCACTCACAAGTTCGCCTGCACAATCTCCATTATTTCTGCGTTTTTAGACGGTGTTGTGTTTTGTTCTTTTTTTATCTCTTTGCCAGGGTTTATCTTTAATCTTCAATTGCCATTGAGCGGGACAATAACATCGAACCTTCGTTATCAGAGATACAATTAGAGGCATGTGAGCTTCTAATTTCGCGCGTCCATGAAATGATACACTCGAGTGCGGAAATATATAAGAAATTATGGTATTGTTTCGTTTGCTTGCGAGTTATATTTCTGAACCTGGCTTCTTTTGTTTTTCGATAGCACAAGGCCTTACCCATTTCTGTGGGACGTTCCTTAGAATTAAATTAAAACGATAACTGCGTAAAATTTGCTTAAAGTCTAGGCGCGGTTCTTTATGATCTCAAAATATAAGAAACCAAGCATCATCTCCGAATTTGTGCAACCATGTGGATCTGTACATACCGAGGAAATTTCGACGAAGTTAATTTTAAAATATGGGCGATTGCGCACGCAAAATATAAATGACCATTCTAAAAGAAAAGAAACAAAAAGAAAACGCAAAAAAAAACCGGACATGAAGGAAAATAAAAAAAAGGGAACAATCACAAATACGTCTCAAACATATCCTGCTAAATGTGAAAATTTTCAAAATCTCTAAATGAAAATTTGGCACATGCATATACAAGTAAAGGACGATGAGAGCTTTCGTGTTCACTTCATTTATATCTATATACGGGAACATATGTACCTAGAAATTCGGACG
Source organism: Ixodes persulcatus (assembly GCA_013358835.2). Classification (NCBI taxonomy): domain Eukaryota; kingdom Metazoa; phylum Arthropoda; class Arachnida; order Ixodida; family Ixodidae; genus Ixodes; species Ixodes persulcatus. The sequence goes on from JABSTQ010007642.1 coordinate 36,033, forward strand.
CTGGTATTTCCTCACTGAAACCTCTTTTTTTTTTTTTAGCTATTCCGTTGCTCACGCAGCAGTCTCAGTGCGTGCGGGAGAGCCATCTTAGAAAAGCTACGGGTCTCTAGCGGGTTCAAAATATTCGGATCTGTGGATGACTTCCTCATTCTGAGTAATCAGGCTGACGCACTGGAGTGTGAAGTGAAGGAAGTGTTGGAGGTGTTTAGACTAAGGTCCCTCTATACTTAAAGGTAGCGACATCTCTTGAAGAATGCCGCCTGCTCCTCTCATTGGACGAATGTCCAATGAGAGGAGCTTTTCGAGTGCCCGCGTGCCCGCCGCCGTGCCATTTTCGTTCCAGTCACTCGGCGCGCCCGGCACCGTCGGCTACTAACTGCCTCGGTAAGCTGCTGCATTCAGACTGGCATTTGAATAATTCGAATCGCAACCGCCATGCGGTTTCGCTCGTTGTCGCCATCAAATGCGGGTGGATTTGTAATAAGTATTTAAGTAAGAGCATTCGCAAATTTGGTCAAACCGCCGTGTGAATGCAGCAACATATGGCACGTCTGGGGAGATTGGTTTAGGGGTCTGGGCTTCGCACGGGAGCATCACCGCTCCGCTTTTCGCTCGGCGTAAGTTCGTAACCTCTGACGGGCTACTGCGATTTCGGATGCAACTGGTGCAACAACCGTCGCAGCGACGGCAAGTTTTTCAGCATTCCATGTCTGCACTTCGCACGCAAGCTTCACATAGTTTCGGTTTTCGCTCGGCGTTAGTTCGTCAGCTATGACGGGGTGCTGCGCTTTCGGGTGGAGCAACCGTAACAGCGACGGCAAGACATTCTTCAAGTTCTTCAGCATTCCATTCGACAAGCACGACACAGCTCGCCGGAAGGTTTTAGTGTGTGTGTGTGCGTGTGCGTGTGCGCGCTCGCGCCTCATTATTTTTACTTATCTCGCCGTGTTCAAGCCAGTCATTTATTGTGATAGCCACGATTCAAGTTTGAGCATCTGTGCCATAATAATTTTATGCATCTCGCCGTTGCATTTTGTGTAATCTAGTCATGCACTTTGTGCTATATCTAGCTGGGATTCAGCTTCCAGTATGCGTGCCTTAATATTTTTATATATCTTACCGTTGACTTTTGTGCAAGCTTGTCATTCACTCTCTGATACCTGGGATTCAAGTTCTAGTATCTGCATGCCTTAATACTTTTATGTACCTCGCCGTTGACTTTATTGCAAGATAGTCATTCACTTAGTGATACGAGATTCAGCCTTTTGTCTTGGAATCTTTTGTATATGTCTGTTGACTTTCGTGCAAGCTAGTCATTTACCTTGTGATAGTTGAGATTCAACTTTTAGAGTCTGTGCCTTAATAGGTTTATGTATCTCGCTGTTGACTTTTGTGGAAGCTAGTCATTCACTTTATCATAGCTGGGATTCAACTTCTAGTATCCGTGCCTTAATATTTTTATGTATCGCCGTTGACTTTTGTCCGAGCTAGTCATTCACTGTGTGATGGTTGAGATTCAGCTTCTTGTATACCTGCCTTGATGTTTTCATGTACCTCGCCAGTGAGTGCATGCAGAAGCAGAAGCCCCGTCTTTAGCACACACCTGTCGCCGTCTGCCATCATTTCGCTGTGCAAGCTCTTTGTTATCAGAAGCAAAAGCTAGTGCTGGCCTAGAGGTGGAGCTTCTAAAGGTCTACATAGACAGGTTAATGGCTGCTTCATACAGTTGCGCCTCGCTGTGCTACATTGCGATCACTTGAGACGGCACGAATTAGATTGTAACAGGATTAGTATAATCCTCTTCGAATTGTGACTCACACCCTCACAAGCGGTCTGAGCACAGCGAAGCAACTCTGGGAAAAGTAGCTTTAATAGCCTGTCTTTGTAGTCCTTGTGATTCGGTGTGTTGTAAAACAATAATATGCATTACCTGTGACTTAATTTTAGTTTTAATTTTTTTTTTTTTTTTTAGTTTTCTTTTACAGTTATTGGCAGCAGAACTTGAAGGCCTATGTGGCGGTTATTTGCAGTAATAAAGAAATGCTTTCAAGAGCCAAGATTGTTCCATGTCATCGCTCGATGAATAAAACGAGATAATTTTAGTGGGGGAAACGACAGTTCATAAAGGGTGCACTGCTGTGAAGAGATAATGTCCTGCCTCTAATAAACCAAGTAAGCTTACAAAGTCTTTGTGATGAGCCGAGTAAGCTGACATTGTCTGGTAAAAACAAAGTACACACGAGGCATCACAAGGAATTTTCAAAACCATAAAGCTTTGAAAAGTTCTAGGTGTTAGCGGATAGTTTGGGTTTTCGCTCGTTCTGCTCAGATTCTTTTGCGCAGAATATTCCGATTTCGGTATGCCGCGTAGAGGGTGAAGGCTCCCAGCCGCGCCTTTGCTGCAATAGGAATCAAATGTTAGTAGATCGTTTTTGCGCAACTATTAAGACACGTTGCGCACGCCAAGGACGGGTATCGTTAAAAAGGGAAACTTTATTCTCTAGACCACAGAAATCTCCGCTTAACATGAACTAAGCTCAAACTTTACAAGTGGAGGCTCCTTACGTTCGATCGCGCTTCGGCTGCGTGAACGCTCGTGCAGCGGGAGCCCGAGTCAAAGCTGTGTCAGTTGTGAAAGAAAGAAACAGCAAACGCTTCGTGCTTACGTGTCACGTCTTGCCTCCCTTACGAAGCGACGAAAGAACGAGCGTGTGATTTCCCTTCTTTGCGTCTGGGGCACGCGTGCGGTAATACAGAAACACTGCCTTCAATCGTACCAAAGTCGCTGTGCAACCTTCAAGAGTTCGCTGCTGCACTAGTAGGCGGCTTTGCTCGCGCAAGAGCGAAACAGAGCTTCACTCCGGTAGCATAGTAGCGTAGACCGTGCTCGCATCGCGTGCCCATTTTCGCCATAGTTCACGTTTTCCAAGCCGTCAAGTCGTTCTGCTGATATCTCGGAAGTCTCTGTAGTCAATTACGCGTTAAACTGTAGAACTCGCGACAGAAATGCAAGCGCGAAACACGAAAACTAGCATCTGGTGCATCATTGATGCACCAGATGAGCCTCCGACACTTTGCTCAACGCTTTCCACCAATCAGAACCAGGTGTCTGACGACGACCTGTCGCTGCCAATGCCGACTAGCGACCTGGACAAGCAAGCCAGGCAAGCACGGGGTCCTTTTCAGCCTCATCTAGGCAGCTATGCCCAAACAAAAACGAATAATCGAAAGCGCAGCTTTTGTGCAGACTGGTTTGCAAAGTTCAGCTGGCTTGAATACAGTCCAGCAAAAGATGCAGCCTTTTGCTTTTGTTGTCGGGCGTTTCCGCCGGGGAGTGGTATATCCAAAGCACATTTAGACCCATCCTTTGTTTCAACTGGGTTTCGAACCTGGAAGAAAGCGATAGAAAGGTTTAATCAGCATGAAAGATCTGAGGGCCATCTTAACAGTGTCGTGTCATGGAATTGCTCCAAAGCAAACAGATCGATTGCTTCAATGCTGGATGAAAGCTTTGAACGACGAGCGTCTCAAGTTGAAGAAAAACAAAAAGAAAATCGTGAGATGCTAAAGCACCTTACTGACGTCGTTGTTCTCGCAAAGGGAGGAAGGCCATTCAGAGGGCACAGTGAAAATAAGGAAGGCGCAGAGCAAGGTCTATTTTTAGAGATAGTTAATATCTTAAAGAAGTACGACCCCGTTTTGCGGGGCCACTTAGAGTCAGGCCTAAAGAACGCCTCCCACATCAGCAACAGAATAAAAAATGACATCCTAGAGTCATTGCATGCAGCCATTTTTTTCGATTGTCCAAAGGGAAAACAATTTCGCTCATGTGCGACGAAACAAGTGACTGCGGTCATCATGAACAACTCTCTGTTGTTATTAGGTACTTCTGCGAGATTAAGAACAGGCCAGTGGAGGTATTCCTTACTCTCGAAAGGCTTAAAAATTTAGACAGCGACTCTGTGTTTTCCAAGTTGCAAGCAGTTCTCACCACCATCAATGTTTCCTGGAATTCTATGAGTTCCGTCTGCTTTGACGGGGCTTCTACTATGTCTGGGCACATTGCTGGCGTTCAAGCAAAGTGCAAAGAGCAGAACAACAAGCTCGTCTACGTTCACTACTATGCCCACTGCTTAAACCTGGTGCTTGTCGATGCATGTTTGTCTCGAGCAGAAAACAGAATGATGTTTGATTGTTTTGGCGTTGTGCAACTTGCGTACAACTGTATTGAAAACAGTGTTGTGCGCCATGCTGTTTTTGAGCGAATTTGCCAAACTGTCGGCACACAGCTGAAACCTTTGAAGTCTTTGTCTACAACCAGATGGGCATGTCGTGCTGAAGCTGTAAAGGCCGTTCGTGAGAGCTACACCGAGCTGTCGAGTGCAGTAAGAACGATTGTGGACTCCACAAATCACCCAGAGACGAAAGCAAAAAGCAAGGGACTCCTTTCCTAGTTGATGAGCTTTGACTTTGTCTGCTGCATGGAAATAGCTCACCCTATTCTACAGCTCATTGCGAAGGTTAGCCGAGCTCTTCAGGACCCTAAAATTAACCTCACTACTGCACTCAATGAAGTCAGGCATCTGCAAAAAAGCGCTGCGAGAGATGAGACAAGATAGGACAGTCTTTGAAAATATGTTTGCGGAAGCTTCTTCAATCTGCGAGATGAATGAAATCGAGATTCCCGAAGTTCGAAGAAGAAAGGTATCGAAGCGAATTGACCAAAACTGGGCGAATGAATGTTTCTATGCCACAAAAGAGGAATTTCGTGTCGGTGTTTTCTTTCCGATGCTTGACTCCTGTGTTCGAGGGTTCGAAGAAAGGTTCACACAAGAAACTTTTGAGCTTGTGTGTGCTATCCAGAACCTCCTGGGCCTCTCTACGAGCGACGAACAAATATCTCTTATTTGTAGCTTCTTTGAGGTAGATCCCGACAGCTTGCGTGCTTAAATGCGGCTCCTGAAGTCTCGAACCAGCGACGAAAAAGCAAACAGCATGACCGCCTATGACTGGCTGGATTCACTCACTCAAAGGAAATGGGTTGGACAAGTCAGTATTCAAGGACGTTTCTCGCGTTCTTCAACTTTTTTCCACGATTCCTGTAACCAGTTGCTCGTGGGAAAGGACATTTTTGAAGCTCTCACATGTAAAGACCAAGTTAAGATCCACGATGTCGCAGGAACGGCTTCGTTGGCTGATGCTGCCCTTTGTGGAGCAGGACCTTGCAACATCCATCAGTTTTGATAATATCTTAAAGCATTTTACGACTAAAATGCGCAAACTTTTGTTATGAATGTGTTTTAATTTCGCAGGATATGCTATCGCATTAACCTACAATGTCACATAATTCTTCTTTATCCTTAATTGGTTGACAGCCGGCGAAAAAGGGTGCTTTACAGCCGATTCCGTCCGAACTAAGGTTCGCCTCACACACCAATAGTATTTTTGCACAGCTCAGCTTGAATAGTGCTTTTGTATAGTGTAGTTAATTTTACTGTGTGTTACTGTTTTCATTTGCACCAGCCCTGTTGTTGTGTTGTGTTGAATGTTTTTTAGTGTCTACCGTTTGTGAATTGAAATTGTGTTGTGTATCGGCTGAGCCCTCGTGCGATTCATTTTCTTTCTGTGTTTTGTGATGGCGCTTGTGCCCTACGAGTGCAAGCTGTGGTTTCTTTATCGTGGCGGTTTCCACTTTTGTTTGGCAATAAATCGTTTTTGTTGTTGGAAAAGTTATCTCATCTTCTCATTTCTCCCACACTTCAAAGCGCATGTAAGTCCACTTTCACGCAGAGCACTCGCAAATCCAATTACTGCGGTCTACGAGGATATGAATACGATGATACGTAAAAATAAAGTCTGAACAGTGGCATTATAAAGTATGACGTTTTGTGGCATTACGTCATGTTCGGTGTCACAGCTCAGATTTAATTTTTAGGTTCAGACATATTTTGAACCTTGTCATTCTCCGGGCTCCATTCGTAAACCTCAATAATTAGACTTCCAAGTAATCTGCGGGAAAGTAAACTCAAGGGTAGTTTTTTGGTGACACTGAAGTAAACTTGGAAGTCACATTTCGCGGTTGAAGTATGGTGTTCTAGTGTACTCCTACTAGGGTACACTAGAACACCTTACCCCTACGACGTAAGGGTCTCGGTGAGACGGGGGGGGGGGGGGGGGGCGCTGCAGTGAAACTTGGCCCCCCCCTATAGGAGGACCCTGTGCACGCCTATGCTCGCAGATAATGTGAAACGAAGTATAAAACACTTCTTCGCGGTGAACCTACGTCTTTGGTAAATCTCTATACTTTGTTTTACCTTAAGATGTACCGCAGGAAAGGCTACAAGCGCGAGCTCTTTGCTCTGGGGCACATCTCGGTGGCACAAGTTCGCGTGACTTAAGAGCAGCTGCCAACGCTATGAGCTCGCGCTTCTAGCCTTCGCTGCGGTACAACATAAAGGGAAACGAAGTATAGGAGGCTTCGTAATGCAAGTCGAGCGGCTCGCTCGAAGCAGCGTCTCAGCAGAGGCTGTCTCAAGAAAGCGCTGTCAAAGGTAGCGCTCAATCTTAAATCGCGTCTCACGCGCTCGCGCGCTCCAGCCTTGAAAGTGCTTTCTTAATCTCAACTGAGACGCTGCATTCGAGCAAGCCGGTCCTGGGCAGCGGTCCTTCCGTACGCTTTAGTTTTCTCTTCCGAGCTGTTTACAAAAAAAGGAGAACCTTCTGCGAAAGCGCACGAGAGCAGCAGACGTCGTCATTGCGATGTCTTCGGCAACGAGAAATGATTTAGCGATGCGAGGCGTCCGCCCGAAAATTCGGAAGATCCCACATAGAAATGAACACGAATCATGAGCTCTACACCCCTCCTGCTGCGCTCGCGGGATATCAACTCACCTTGTTGAGGCAGCTTCATTTTGTCACCGCAAGTAAAGCCTATACTTTGTTTCACTTTATCTGCGAGCGAAGCCAAAGCTAGAAGCGCGAGATCAGCGCTTTTTGCATTTCTCCCCAGCTCGCGCGCTCGAGCAAAGCCTGAACGCACGGAGCTTCCGTGCTCGCGCTTCCAGTTTTGCCTTCGCTCGCACATAAGGTGAAACGAAGTATAGATCCACTTGTCCCGTAGTGTTTTAATTCACCTTTTATTTACATTCGAACCACTTCGAAAGTTAAAACAATATACGGAACACTTATTTACAGCATAGCTTGATTTGCAACACAACATTGACTTATAAAATAGTTACAGTGCCCCTTTCAGACGGATAAAATAATTACAAGGTTGACAGAAGACATGGTAATCAGTGAGGCTCCGCTCAAAATCCTCGTGCTGGAAGTGCGCCGAGCACACCAGGCTATTTTTGAGGGGGTCCAACCGCGTCCCCTGTTCCATGCCTCAACCCATCGGTTGCGACACACGACGTCTCGGGAAACTGGGAGCATATTCGGAAGCGATATATATTAATTTTGAAGTTTCATCAGCAAAGGGTCTACGCACTCACTGATGAAACGAAACACCAGTGGGCGACTTCTTCGACCGCTCGGACCGATAACTGCAACTTCCTACACTACACAATTCCATCCCGGTTAGGAAACTCCAGCAGACGATTCGTCCACAAAATCAAGCGCTACCGCCGCGATCGCAAACACTTTGCAAGGTGATTCTTCGATAGAGACTACACCCTTGAAGTCGTTCTCCGTCGTCAGAACTGTTGCTCAAGCGGTGCTCTGCGTTGTCACGTGGATGTCACGCTTCGGTGGTTCGCGGACTCCGCATCTCGACGATCTCGGGCATCGCCGCGCGTCGATACTAGAATAGATGCAGACAGGACCAACTCGCCGTCTCAATTCCGCCCGTCAGTTTCGACGGCTCCGTAACTCGTAAATCCCACCGAACGATGTAGAATTTTATAGTATGCCGCCAACCGGCGCACTTCCGGGCTGACTTTTTTTATGACTAGGCTTCAAAAAAATCACGTGCCTCGGTGCCCTCTCGTAGTCTACGCCTATGATGAGGAAAACAGAAGCGCCCGTCGCGAGCTTCTCACCGCGAATAGGCAGTTTCAAGCATGGCGCATCACTGCTGCTCAGAGTATTTGGGTGCCCCATGCTTGCAAACATGTGCAGCGTGCGCGTGAACGTAGCATTTATTTATTTATTTCCTCCCTCACGGCCCGAAGGCGATACAGTGGGGAATGTACAAAAAGCACCTAAATAACAACACACGGATAAACATAGGCAGGTGAATATCAAACAAGCAAATCATCTTAATACATGCGTAAACCTATTTAGGGAATTGGAAAGCTTGTAAATGCACGCACTTGCCAGCACGCTTTTTTGTTGAGGGAATAAGGTTCCGCCTGAATTCGATTCAGCTCCTTGAAGAAATTCGACTGCCATTTTGAGGTTTACGAAAAAGTTTCTATTAAGATTTTTTTTGGTCTTCTCTGACTCTACTTTCGTGGTATGTGTGTCAACGTTAGTCAAATACCGTCCTTGAGTGTTGCGACAGAATGTCAAATGGCTGAAAAAACTTCATTAAGAAAGAAAAAGAGCAGATGCTGGTGCTATGGCGGTCACGGGAGATCGAGCTCTTTCTACAGACACATTACATCGCTTCGTTTCGTCTTGAGCGCGATCCACTCCTTCATTCGCTCAATCTGCACGGGGGAAAAATGATTCTTCCAATCTCCGACGACGCCCTTGCGTACAAGGTCACCGCTAAACGGTTCTGCAGCGGGTCCGCCAAATAACGCCGTCTTTGTTCGAACACCTACTGGCGTCGTACTCGGCTCAGCCACACGCCTTCCGGTGTCTTTCTTCTTCGCCTCCTCGAGGCCTTTCATAGCATCCAGGCTCACGTTAGAGACGATTCGTTCGAGAAGTTCGGGCTGGTCCCGGAGCTTCCTGCCGTACTCTTCCCCGATAAAGTCTGCCACCTTCAAGACGCACGACTCGGTGTCCTTCTTGAGGTTCTCGTAGGTCATGAAAAGGACGTTGGGGTCGCTCCGATGAGCGTACCAGGACAGAAGATGGTCGAAGTAGTCGCCGAAGGTGACTTTTCCTCGGACGAAGGACTCGAAGAACTCGTCGAAGGTTCTGTCCTCGAACTGGTGGGCTGGGCCTGTTTTGACGTAGTGATAAAAAGAAACGCAGCAATCGTACGGGTTCCTCGAGATGTAAATGTACTTTGCACCTTCCGAGTAGGGCTGCTTACTGAACGGCAGGTGCGTCTTCATGGCCACCGGTTTGGGCAAGTCCTTGTCGTCTGGGATGCCCCTGCGCTCGAGAAATGGCACGGACCTGAAGACGTCTAGCATGCTCGGCGGACGAACGCCAGCGTTGAATATGTTGTAGGTGATGTTCTGCACCCAGGTTGTGCCACACTTGGGGTATGATACGATGAAGATGTCGCCCTCCCGTGGCTCGTAGGACAGAACCGATCGGAGCGTCTTCTCCTGGAATTCGCGGCGGATGTATAGGCCCTCTATGTCCCTGTACACCTCGGAGCTCATCCTTCAATCAACTGGGTTTCGATCTGCAAAACGAGAAGTAGGAGAAGAGCGTAGCAAACTATAATTTAGGCAGTAAATAAAGTTAAGCGATGAACGATAGGCTCGCTGTGGTCGGCCTTCTACGGTTGAAACTATCTGAAGGCACCTTGTGAGTAGTTGAATTGCACTCTGTTCCTAGGCTTACTTATAATGTTTTTTTACGCCTGGATGGGGCTCAAAAACACCATATAGACTCATTAGATAAAAGAGTGGCATCTTTCGCACGGAAAAGCAACAAGCCTCGGACGCCAGCTTTAAGGATAGCGCGTCGCTCATACAAGTCTGCGCGAGTTTCGATGTTGCAAAACTAATCACAATACGTTCGCGTTCTTTTTTCTTTTTAATGTCAGATGGAGAGAGGCTTGGTAACCTGAATTAGTGAAGAAACTATTTATCTTGTACTGCCGTGATGTCCAGACTAGAAGTCAGCCGCGATTGGGGTGACGACTTCCCGTTTGACGCGGAGATTTGCAAGTGAGCCTGATACACTATGGAATGCCCATTAAAGGAATGCTGAACCAAACTTTTTAGTGTCTATAATAAGCGGCGCACTATCTTTCCATGAGTCAGCAGCTGCCGGTGTTCACGAGCACACGCAACGAAATTGACGTCATCATATCCCCCATTCGAGCTCATTAAGCATGAATGGAGGATATGATGACGTCAATATCATTGCGTGTGCTCGAGCACACCAGGGGCTGCTGACTCATCAAGAAAGTTAGTTCGCTGCCTATTATAGACACTGAAATGTTTGGGTTCATCATCCCTTTAAGTGGGCATAATTTTTAAATAAAAACGTTTAACGGAAAGTGTGAACATTGAATTCACTACCGTAATACCCCTGTTATACCCTTGTTACACGGGGGCACTTAACTGCAGTTACGCTAAGCCACAGTTAGTGCACAATACTTGCGGACAACATTCTGCGGCTATGCAGTCAAAGATATGGGCGAACGTGCGCTTGAGCATCTTGAATACCCACGCGCGGTCTTCACTTCTTCCGAAGTAGCTGTCCGAGAGTATAGTGCGGTAACTCTGGTGCCGCGTAACAGCAGTTAACGCTGAGTTAACTGCTGTTTTATGAGGAGAGTGACCCCGGTTTAAATGTCCGCACAGCTGGCAGTGTGCCATAAATAAATAGCCGCCGTCTACTCGTACATTCGATATTCACCCGAGGACCCATTCATATACGACCGAAAAAGTATCACTCACCTCTTCAACAGTGGTAAAGGGCGAGCAAACTCTCAGCAGTATGCGCCGATGATTCTTCAGCCCTCTTCAGCTTCGCCGTTCGTTGCAACAACCGCGCAGAGCTGCGGGCGTTTGCTCGGTGACGCTACAGTTATTCGAAAATTTATATTTTTCGCCATAACCTTACGAGCGACGATAACTACGGACCCAGCGAACTACTCAGAGTGTCGGAGTGAGACACGCGACAACTTATCGTTTGAGTGCTCTCCAGCGGAGAGTGGTCACGTGCTTTCCTTCTTTGCTTCGATTTGCTCGAGGGGGCCGTAGGGTTCGGCACTTGCCAAGTTTTCCTGGCACAGAGTTTTCCAAGCGAATAAACATTCCGATGTTTGCTTCAACACCGCCGGAAACAGGTGCGGTTGACGTCGGTAGCCGGCCGCCTGCTTGAAGAGCGTTTCGGCGTTTCGACAGTTTGTTAGTGTTATTGAAATCAATGTAAATATACCTTGATGAAATATAGGTGTACAAAAAAAGGAAGCCACGTTTCTGCGGTGCTTGGCTGCAGATTGTGCCGAAACGCTCATTTCGACTTTTCTTCTATGAAGACCATATTCTGCTTTTTAAATTGAGTGGACCCTCGTTCCCTCACTCCGCTTTCTGTCCTAGCGGAACGAGACCACCTTGCTTCTTTGTCCAGCCAAATGCTGCTCTTCCTTTTCTGGCTTACCATTGGCACAATACGCACGCTGAGCCTCAATGGACCCTTGCCTCTGTTCGGTGATGTCTTCTGCAGTCCGCTTCTTTATCTTGAGAGGCATTAAGGTGACTTCCAGCAGGAATTCTGTACACCCCTTTTGAAAGTTGTGGGCAACATGGGGATCTAAAGCGTTGGCCCAGGTTGCTCGCCTGCCAAATCATCAGTGGTCATTTCCACCGCGAAAGGGCCAAGGGCAATAGGCCACGTGAGCGGCCCTCCGCCGCTGATAAAGGGCCGTCGCAGCGTATGCGCTGGGGGTCTTGAGATAGCGGCGCGGCCATTAACGGTCTTTAAATGTGTACTTCTTGTTGAACATGTGTGTTGTGTCATTCTCCAAGTCGGGTAGCAGCAAGGGAATTCCCACACTGGCGCTCAGACGTAAAATGCTGCTCGTCTGGCAGGATGGCCGGGAACTGGGTTCCGTTTTGCTTTTCACATAGTCATTTTTTGCGTTTCTGAAAATTGCCTTCGGAAGCTCTAACTACTGGGATGTCGTCTCAGTAGAGAACACTCCAACAGTTCCCGTACCGGCATGCCGGTACGGGAACTGTTGGAGTGTTCTCTCTTGATGTAGTAGATTTGTATTATAGTCTCAATGTGAAAACCCTTCTGGGGTTCGTGTCTGAAGCTGTGCACTTAAGAGGCGTTATAGATTTTCAAAATTCCTGTGGCATCTCACTCTCAGCTTTTCTTGAGTTGATTCGCCTGTATCTTCAGTCCACCTTAGTCGAACACGAGGGCAAAGTGTTTCTTCAGAAATCCGGTGTGTGCATAGGGTCGTGCTTGGCGCCCATCCTAAGCGAAATCTTCATGTTTCACGTTGACACCAAGGTTCAATCAAACCTTGAGCAGGAATTTCCCGAAGCCAGGGTTTATCGCTACGTAGATGATTATCTCATCCTTCATTCCACTAATTCGGATACCGCAGCGATTGAAATCGTTTTCCAGAAGAACTCCTTCGGGCTCACGTTCACAAAAGAGATACCCTCATCTGAGGGATTACAGTTCCTTGATCTGAGATTGGTCCCCACCGGTGTAGGAATCTGTTGGTCCAATCAGCAGAGGTCTGCGAAGCCTGTTCTGCCGTTCAGCAGCTTGCACTCAAAAAACGTAAAAACTGGTATTCTCCGAAACCTTATTGCTGCTGCCAAATCCAAGTCGTGTCATCACCTTTCCGAAACTAGTCTGTCCAATCAGATAGGCCGCCTTCTCAAGGCAGGTTACCCAAAGGACTTGATCGAGCATACTATCAAAAGACTTGTCGCAGGGCCTCAAACCAAAAAGCCACCTCCAAAGTCCCGCTTCGCATGCATCCCCTACATTCATAACATTTCGCATCGACTGAAATGAATAGCGCAGGGCTTCAACACCAACGTGGTTTTCTCGTGTAAGTTTAAATTGGCATCTATTTGCAAAAAAGTGAACAGCCCCGGACCTGCGCCCCCTTGTCAGAAAAAGCACCAGACCAATTATGCAACCTGCGGCAAAGAGTGCGTGTATTCGATTCCCATGTCCTGTGGTGCTAAATACATCGGAGGGCCGTTGCCTAAACGATCGGGTGAGAGAACATGCAAACGAGATCAAGAAGGCAGCCTCCAACACGTCGAGATTAGTTACCACCCCGATTGCCAAACACACCTCTGAGTGCAGCGAACTCTGTTCGGCCGACCTTCCTTCGACCACCAGGATTGGAGGTCACGCCTCAAGATACGGACGAGAGATCATGGAGGCCTTCGCCATGCACCACAGTCAAAACAACTTCGGGTCCCCTTCCATAGGCTTATCCAGGAGGGAGATAAACTTCCTGGGGCCAGAGCTGACGTCCCTCGTTTCCGCGGCCCCATGCGATTAGATGTCACCTCACGGGATCGTCCCTTCACTCTCTTGCCTCACACCCTCTCCCATCGCCTTTCCCCCCCTTTCCAGTGTGGTGTCCTTCACCCTCCTCCTCCTTCACCTATATATGCAAACTTCGGGTCAATAAATGTTGTTGCTAGTTGGAAGTTTGTGTTTTGTCCGTCCCTTCTCGTTTCTTCCTCAAGTTTAATTCTCGCTTAGCATTTCGGTTTTTTTCGGGGTACGCAGATAGAATGTCAGTGGCGATGTTCGTGAAGGAACTGCGTGACTACCAAGCTGTGTCGGGAGTCGACGACGAAACTGTGCTCATTCGCCTTCTGCCGGTCGCATTGACTGATAGCTTAGCGCTCTCAAAAAGAAGGCAAACAAGTTTCTCGATTTTACGGTAAGGAAAGAGGTACATTGAAGACAAACAGTATGGCGGATTTTGTTTCGCGATTCAAAAGATGAGTTCCTGCCACCACATTACAAACTCCGGATGCAGGACGAGCTCCGTGCCCGCACACAACACCAGCTGGAGTGGCTCATAGAGGTTGTAAGGGCTTTCCAGGGGCTGTATGACCTTGCTGACGCGGCGGCCCAGTTGCAGATAAAGTAGCGCGGGCTATCCGTCAGAGCCCCCCTCGCTTCCACCCACATCTCAGGGGGCGCATTTTTACGGATCTGGACGAGATGGCACGGGCTGCATCGACGATTCAAGACGACATCCTTGCTGAGCTTCAGTACCGGCCTCCTCCACCAAGAAGCACTGCCCTTAAACCTATCTTTGCTTGGTCTGTACGGAAGGCACAGTGTTGTCGATTGACTACGCCGCTGCCGGAGCTCTTGAATCCCCGCGCATATGAATCTCGAGAACGCTTCGAATACAAGCGCGCAGATGCAGAACATCTTAGCGAGAAGCGTTCTCACAACCCGCAGCATGTACAGAGCGCGACACTGTTAGCGCGAACAAGCGTCCGCCGGTTTTTCCAGCGTTTCTCTTTGAAACCAAGGGATGTCATCCAAGTTATTATGCTACGGAAAGAGCTCATTTAGTTCTATAATGTAAGCGATAAAATTTCGTGCTCGCTAATACTATTTAGAAGTAAAATGCGAAAAGGCGCCGATGTCGTGTTCGCGCTAACAGTGGTCGCGATGTGTACGCGGGCGAGATGCGGGAAAGTGAGGACAGATCACACACCCCTTCTTACAGAACCCGTGGAGATGATGGGAATTCCAGACCTGGCTCCGCTATTTCCGGTGCGGCCAACTAGGACACATGCCACGGGAGTGCAGCGATCGGCCCCGAACCTGGAAGAAGGGAAACTGCGAGAGCCAGTGGTGGTAGACTTTTGATTCCGCCGGCGACGCGGAAACCATGCTCCTACAACATCAAGCCGTCGGCAGCCGCCTCCTGCCTCCAGGAGGTTATACAGACTCGAGGACTGACGCTGTTCCGTCGATCCTCCTTGGCCCTTCATCAGTTTCTCTCGGTCATGAGAGACTATAGGCGCGTCAGCCATTGA
>JABSTQ010007643.1:0-29913 GCA_013358835.2 Ixodes persulcatus
AACTTGAACTTGAACTTGAACTTGAGTCATGCGCCGCCGGGCCTGAGCGAAGGTACCTCGGGAATGCCAGCGCTCACGTTTCACAAGTCAGGAACGGTCGGTCAGGCTACTTTGAAGGGGAGTCAGTCGGGTAGCTTAGAGCGCCGAGAACAGTGCAGCTTCAAGATCCGCGAGGGATCCAAACGTGGACTTCTTTAGTGTGTTGCACCATTCATCCCTTCTCCGTCGCGGATCGCTGTTTTTCAGTGACGATTGACTTGGAGCACGTGGTGACGAGCACGTTCGAGCTTAGTGGCGGCGCTTTCGACCTGTCGTTCACACGTTCACTCCTGGGCAAAACGGTGATTCGGGTAACGAGAAAGTGCTGTTGACCTCCAGAGACAAAGTGAGCCTAAGGCGGATGAAGTAACCGGGAGTCGAGTTCTGCAGCCTGTTAAGAATGGAACCTTCGGCGACCTTCTTCCGAGTTTCAACGCTGCGGAAACGAGTCACGATCTGTTCAGGACAGTCGCCCGCCTGTTGGAGCCTGCCCGAAACGAGTCACGATCTGTTCAGGACTGTCGCCCATCTGTCGAAGCCTGTCGAAGCCTGTCCAAAACGAGTCTCAACGCGTCCGTGGCGTCAACGGGACGTGTGTGTGTGTGCGTGTGGGTTTGTGCGCTCCGGAAGGGGAGAGAGGCATGGCCTAACTGCGGAGAACCATGGCTACGACGCACTTCTGGCTACGACGCGGCGGACTTTGCTGCAACGCACTTGGCGGTTGCACCTGCTGCCCTGGCGGAGAGTGAGGGAGAAAACGGACCCTATATAAGGCGGAGCGTGAGGCTGCTCCGTGGTTCTCTCGGATTTGACGACTGTATCGCTACCATGTAATTAAACCGTTCGTTACGTTACCAATTCTCCCACCTCCACTGGACCCCTGGGTTCTTCACCTCGGGGAATGGTCGTCGTCACGAGCCAGGAAGCCTCCGGACGTGCGGCTTAAACCCCGCCTCGAACAAGCCGCTACTATGGTGAGTTGCACTTTAGTCCGTAAAATGACGTTGCTCTTTTGACAAATTATAACGAGGCATTTTCTGCACTTCGCTCGCGTATGAGGTGATTGGTAGCCGTGACGCATGCCGAAAAAGTAATTGACATAGATAGTAAGGAAAAGAAAAGCTAAATGGAACGTGTCAATTGTTCGTTTCTTTGCCACCATCCGCAGCGACATAAAAAAATAAAACATCGCGCTGCAGACATTAATTGTTTCCTCCTCTTTCTATGCATAAAAATTAGTCACAGACTGTGTACGGCGTTTCTTTCGGTCGATGGATAATCAAAATATTTATGCGAAATTTGCTCACTAAATCTTTTTGTGGGGTGGAAGGACACTGACGGCTTAAGAACTCCCAGCCAACCAGCGTTTGGGACTTGGTTATGTTATATTGAGCTAATTGTTGTAATAATTTTTCCTTTGTATTTGTGTACGCAGCCTTTACTACTTTCACCTTCCATTTACACTTCGGCTTGAGACGCATAAGATCGCACAGCTGATATTGGTAATTAGTGCTGAATCAGTCACTCGTGGTATTTATAAATTACGTCACTTATGAATGGGTTCTATCTGTTTAGTAAAACAAGTGTTTTTACATAGAATGAAGATGGTCCACCAAAGTCATCCAAGCGGAAAAGTACCACTCTGCATAACTTCTTCCAAGCTGTGCCCAAAAAGATTGTCACTGAGGCAGACATTGCAAGCAACGACTCGAAGCTCACTTTGAAGTCTGATGGCGTGGACGAACAACTCACGATTGAGGCTCTCCCGTCGCCCATGGTCGAGAATTCTGACGGAACTACCCCACTAGCCCCGGCCGTCCACACACTTCGGAATCCAGCAGCTGACTTTGGTTTGCAATATGACATTGGCAACTTCGTTGGGGCGAGGCCAGACGACCACACCGTGGTTGGCTTACTCGAATGCCATTGGATGCCACCGCAAGGTTACTCCTTCCCTTTCTCCGAACACAACAAGGGACAAACAGTCGAACGGAGGTACGTCAGAAGTGACCACCTACTGAAATTTATTTATTTTATTTATTTATCAATACTGTCAGCCTTCTCTCGAAGGCTATTACAGGAGAGGGAGAAATAAAAGGGAAAAACATACAATCTTAACGTTTAACAACAATAAGGACACAAAAAAAATACTATTACATTTTCAAACAACAACAATTCAACCACAATTTTTAATTTGAAAACAGCTCTTCCAAGGAAGACTCAAAATGAGACGCGTCTATTAAATTTACGACACACTCCGGGAGACTATTCCATTCTTCAATTGTTTGCGCGAAAAAAGAATATTTAAAGACGTCTATTCTACTACAATAAGGTTGGACCGTTTTCGTATGATTTAGTCTTCTTGATCGCTTATGCACTTCTTTCAGATACAATGCTGGGTCAATTTTTAATTGTCCGTTATAGAGCGAAAAAAACAACTTTAACCTTGCAATCTTCCGTCTAGTTTCTAGTGGTTGCAAGCCGCACTCATGCAACATTCTAGTTACAGAGTCGGTTCTTTTATACCTAGAAAGAATAAAACGTACAGCCAACCTTTGAATATTTTCTAATTTTTCTTTGTCAACTTTTTTGTTGGGACTCCATACCACACTGGCATACTCCAAAATAGGACGTACCATCGTTTTATAGGCAGTCAACTTTGCGTCTCTTGTAGCATTTTTTAATTTCGGTCGTATAAAACCGAGACTCGGATAGGCCGAAGAGCAAACATTTTCAATATGGGCCCGCCACTGTAGGTCATTTGAGATCGTGACACCAAGGTACTTGAAACTGTCTACATTATTCAAATTCACATCCCCCATATTGTAGGAAAATTTTAAAACGTTCCTCTTATTTGTTATATGCATGTATGCCGACTTACGAAAATTTATCTGCATTTTCCAATCATCACACCACTGCCTTAATATTTGCAAATTCCTGTTTAAGTTCAATTGATCGACGCAATTTTTTACGGGAGTATAAAGTAAGCAGTCATCTGCAAAGAGCTTCAGTTTAGTTGGAGCTTGAATATAAGTAGCGATATCATTTATATAGATCAAAAACAACAATAGACCCAGGACTGAGCCCTGAGGGACTCCTGAGGACACAGGTAATGGCGCAGATAGACTTCCATTAATTTCAACTCTTTGACTTCGATTTGATAGATAGGCTTCAATCCAGTTAATAATAATAGAACTTAGACCTAGTGCTTTTAATTTCCATATCAGTTTTTCATGTGGTATACGATCAAACGCCTTTGAAAAATCGACACAAATAACATCTACCTGTTGCTTATTATTAACAGCAAAAGAAAAATCATGAAACGTTTCCACAAGTTGGGTCACCGTTGACAGGCCGCATCTAAAACCGTGCTGGTGGGGATAGAACATGCCTCGGTCTTCTAGGAAAGTGAATATGTGTTTTGAAATGATATGCTCCATCACTTTACAACAAACACTTGTCAAAGAAATGGGCCTGTAATTATCTACCCTGAGACGGCTTCCATCTTTAAATACTGGTACAACACGGGCAGATAACCATTCTTTTGGAAGAGTGTGCGTTTGTAATGATGTGTCAAAAATAATTTTAAGATAATAGGACAGCCACTCAGCATATCTTTTTAAGAATGCATTCGGTATTTTATCCGGTCCCGTTGATTTCTTCGTATCAAGAGATAACAACTTCGCGAATATTCCTGGTTGGGTGATCACCACGTCCGGTGTGCTTATGTCAGTACCAACGCTTGAGGCTTCACGCATGACATATGACTCATGCGCTGAAAAAACTGACTGGAAAAAACGATTAAAGTGCCCTGCCATTTCTACATTGTCTGTAATAATTATGTCACCGTCAACAATTTGTTCAATCGGCTCCTTTCGTCCCTTTAAAAAACGCCAAAACTTTTCGGGGGCAGTTTTTATAAAATTGTGCAGAGTTACTGAAAAAAATCTTTCCTTAGCTTCTTTAAGTGCCGTTTTTAAACTGCTCTTTAAGGCGTTCACGCTTTGTTTGTTATTTTTTCTATGCCTTCTGATTCGTCGTTTCAAGTGAATTATTTCGCGTGTTATCCAAGGATTTGTACGATGAACATGTTTAACTTTGCTAGGAACATAATGATCTATACAAAAATAAACAGTCGTCTTCAAAAAGTTCCAGAGGTCGTCAACTGTACCAGTAGTGCTAAGTTGCTCAAATGCTTCCAACGATGTCTCTAGGTAATCTAAAATACTTGTATCGTCTGCGCGAGCAAAGTCTTTAACAGTAATGGGCATGGAGGCCCGGCAAGGGCCATGGTGTGGTAAGAGGGTTGAGAACACAACCATTTTGTGATCTGAGATACCTTCATTAACTGAAACTTCGTACTCCGATATACTGTCTGAAATAAAGACCAAGTCCAATAGTGACTGAGATCGATCAGTGATTCGAGTGCAGTCTTTGACTATTTGCGTAAGATTGTGATTAAACATAATCTCTAGCATTTTTTCTCCGTTGGGAATATCAATACCACCAGCCACCATTAGATCCCAATCCACATGCGGTAAATTAAAGTCTCCAGTTAGAATTACCCTGGTGTCACTTTTTACATGTTTACAGGGAAAATCATTCAAACATTCTAAGAAGTCAATTGGAGCGTTTGGTGGCCTGTAGGCTACCCCTATAAGAAACACACGATTGCAATAAGATATTCGGCACCAGACAGTTTCATTACACTCGCACTCAAGTTCTACACAGTTTATGTCATTTCGCAAAGCAATTGCTACGCCTCCGCCTCTGGTGGTTCTATCACGCCTTATTAATTTATAATTAGGGGGAACAATGCAGTCGCTTGCAATATCAGAAGAAAGCCATGTTTCTGTGATCGCCACCACGTGAGGACTCTGAGCAATCAACAAAAATTCCAGAGTGTCAATTTTATTTACCACACTTCGCGCTTTTAAGTTTATAACATTCAGTTCGGGAGGATCGCTTCGGTCTGTAGCAACGAGTCAATCACGGATTTCAGTCCTAGACTGCAGAGGACGTCGCTGCTTAAGTTCGGAATCCCACACAAATGTCTCCTTGTTAATCTTGAGCTTATCATGCACAAGAGAAACTTTATCACCCCTTTCTTTGTTTGATGCTGCGCTTTTCCAAAGTTGCTTTCTGATTTCTACTGTTTCCCTTGCATAGTCATTACTTATGCTCAGTCTCGTTCCTTTTAGCTTTTTGCAGTTCTTTAGGATTTCATTTTTTTCGTTGTAGTCGAAGAACTTCATGATTACTGGCCTACTTGTTTCATCACGCTTTCGCCCAAGTCTGTGAATTCGTTCAACAGAAGTTACAGTGACGCCGATGACTTTCTGGAATACATCTTTTGTTACTGTTTGTTTGAGCTCCTCAGTACTTTCGTTATCTTTCTCGGGTAAACCAAATATCAGAAGGTTATTTCTTCTGCTTCTATTTTCTAAGTCGATAAGCCTATCATTTTGCTGCCTTACGGTTCGTTCCAAGATCGCAACAGATTTCTTTAGACTAGCAACTTGCGCCATTTCCTTTTCAATATTTGCTAGTGCAGTTTTAAACCCAGCAATTTTGGCATTAATGCCTGTCATTTCTTGTCTAAGACTGTCTTGTCCGGCTTTGACTTATTGAAGTTGTTTAGTCATGTTGCTTTGGTTATCCAGAATCATCTGTAAAGTAACCTCTATTTCTGTTGGACCTGGGTTTGACTCGATGTCACCAGAAAGCAGCAACAACATAAAGACATTCCAACAGTCTGATAAAATGGCACGACACTTTTGAGGGCACGACACTATCACCAGAAATCTGCAGTCACTTCTATAACTACACTGATCGTATTGTGAACCAAGCTGCATGAGCAGTTGCAGAAAGTTAGCCATGACGGCCTTCCGGTGAGTGCCGAGCCCTCTGACGCTGGTCGGGTCCGGTCGCTCCTTTTCTAGAAGTGCGGCGGGTGACGTCGATGACCCTTGACGAAACTCCAACCAATCCCAGTTGGTGATGATGACGTGGTCGTGTCCGGCGTTATCTTCGGGAACGAAGAACGGCGCGTTCAGTTTCGCTGTGCCTAGTATCGGCACCACCTGCATGAGCAGTTGCAGAAAGTTAGCCATGATGGCCTTCCGGTGAGTGCCGAGCCCTCTGACGCTGGTCGGGTCCGGTCGCTCCTTTTCTAGAAGTGCGGCGGGTGACGTCGATGACCCTTGACGAAACTCCAAAAATATTCTTGGCTGGTTGTCTCGGATGCCAAGGCAGGTTTTTTCTGCAAATTTTGTCCTCTTTTTGCCACCGGGCACATTGGGGGGAAACACAAGACAGTTGCCCTTCAGGCTCTTGTAACGGAGCCTTTGAAAAAATTCGCGAAGCTTCTGGGGAAAGATGGAGCTTTGGAAACCCATTCCAAAGCTAGATATCACATCGAAGCAGTGGAAGCGGGCAAGGCTTTTCTGAAAACTTGTCGCGACCCAGCAAGGGTCGTGGCAAACCAGATCGATACACAGCGAATGCGGCAGGTGTCTGAAAACCGCGCGCGGCTTCTCTCGATTTTCGACAACGTTGTGTTCCTGGCCCGGCAGAATATTGCCTTCCGTGGACATCGGGATGACGGCCCAGTGGTCACTGGGAAGAACGGCAATGACAGTTCGGAGAATGGAGGAAACTTCAAGGAGCTGCTGCGCTTCAGTGTGAAATGTGGTGACCATGCCCTCGAAAAACATCTCTCCACAGCCACAGGAAGGAAGATGTTCACAAGCAAAACAACTCAAAATGCCCGTATTGAATGTTGCGGAGACGAAGTTCTGTTCGTGATCTTGGCACAAGTTCGACAGAGCAAATATTATGGCATTATGTTCGACGAGACAACCGACGTGGCTCACAAGTCTCAGCTATCTCTTGTTTTGAGGTATGAACATGATTTAAAGATCAGAGAAGATTTTGTGGGTTTCTTAGATCCTCGAGAACTCAAGCCTCAAGATTCAAATCAGAATCAGAATTCGTCCATGTCGGACAGCGGGTCCGACGAGGAAGAGCAAGACGAAGACGACGCACTGGAGCCAACACTGACTGGTACCAAGCTCGGAAAAATCGTGCTAAGTCTACTGAGGTCATTGTCTCTCGACCCCAAAGGCTGTGTAGGCATTGCAACAGACGGATGCTCAGTAATGACCTCCGAGCTCTGCGGTGCCATTCAGGAAATTCAAAAAGTAGCCGTGCATGCAGTTCGATGCCCCTGCTTCAACCACAGCTTGAACCTTTCTATATCTAAAACATCAACTGTGCAAAGTGTCCGAAACACCACCGGTACAATGCGGGAAGTCATTGCGTTTTTTACCGCCTCGCCCAAGCGTAACGCCCTTTTGAAACTCCAGCTTGGCAAACAGCTGACCAAGTTTTGCGACACACGTTGGGTCGAACGTCACGACGCTGTTTTGCAGTTTAGAGAGAGCCTGGGAAGCATCGCAAAGGCGTTGGAAACGGGTTCGCAGTGGCGAGAACCAAGCTCGGCTGCCAAGGCGAGATCAGTGCTTACATCAATCCTGGATGCCGAATTTGTAATCGCAACCATAGCTCTCTACGATGTACTCTTAGTCACGCTTCCCCTAAGTCGGTTGCTCCAAAAGCCGGATCTGGAAATGAACAGTGCCTCGGACATCGTGAAAGACACAATCGCCGTCCTGAGCGAAAAGCGGAACCCATTAAACGTCGAGAAGACTTTCAAAGAAATTTTCGCGCATGCAGAAGAAATTGCCGAGAATATGGGAGCCTAACTAGATGTGCCTCGTCTAGTCCAGCGACAAATGAACTGCGCAAAATTGCCTCCACAGACAGCCGAGTCATACTTCCGCGCACATGTATACATTCCTCTTGTGGAATCTGTCGTAGATCTTAAGCAGCGTTTTCCGGAAGAGGTGCTGGAAGTGTACAGCCTCAACACACTTTTGCCTCGCCATGTGAATGAGAAGGGAGCTCCAGGAAAGCTCAGTATCCTGGCAGCAAAATACGGCGTGCTCCTCGGAATGGGGGATGTAGCTTTGCAGACCATCATCAGAGCCGAATTTTCACTGTGGGCGGCGAAATGGAGACGCGAACAAGAGAAGGGGCCTCTTCCATCGACAGCTGTGGAGACACTTCAAGAGTCGGAGCCAGAGCTCTACCCCAACATCAGGACTCTGCTGCGCGTTCTCGCCACACTGCCAGTTAGTGTTGCGACGGCTGAGCGGTCCTTTTCCACCCTTCGTCGAATTAAAACTTGGATTCGATCGCGGTATGGCGAAAAGCGACTCAACGGTCTTGCCCTCCTCCACGTCCACCGAGATGTGAACGTCGACCAAGAGAAGGTGGTAGACCGCTACGCGCAGGGAGCACGACGAAAGAAGGCGATGTTCGTGCTCTGAAGAACCTTTAAGTTGATAACTTGCGTAAATAATTATGTCTGTATTCTGTCCTCCCCAATTGTAGGGTTTTTTTTTTTTCTTCATCTCATCAGATAAACATGAATCTGTTTAGTAAATAATTTTAATGTTGCTCCACGCAATTCGCCTAGGCACTGCGCTGAAGACCATTTGAGCTCGCATTTTTGTTTTCTATTGGTTTCACGGATCCACAAGACCATAAAGAATCGAACAGTTATTTTTGTTTGGCTGTTTCCCGTAAAATACCAAGTCATTGAGAGTAAAGTCGCTGAGAAATCCCACCCACTGTTTTTTTTATTAGAGTTTAATTACTCCAACTAAATGCTCACTTTTCTCAAGAACTGTGCATTTTCGAGAGTGAGTCAATAAAATAACAATGAAAATAAGAAGGTATTTTGATCACGTTCTTCCAGGAATTAGAAATTCTCAGCCGTGGCTCAAATAAACTAGCCCCTCATGTTGAAAAGAACACTGATGACCGGGCGCTGTTAAAATATTTGCGTTTTTTCGCGTTTTTTTTTTTTTTTCATAATTCAGTAGCTTTTTTTGAAGCCCCAAAAGACGAACCCTGTTAGAGGTTTCTTGATAAAAAAAAAACACCGAATTCGATGTTTCTGAGGACGCTCTACTACTTTGTCATTGCAATGTTTGCTCAAAATTGAGTATTTCAAAAGTTGTTTAACTAATCGTAATTAATTAATTAATTGGGCAAAGGACGAAAAACACCCGACTCGCTCCAAACAATGTACAAAGTTATTCCTTTGGTTTTGTCTTACTGAAAAGCACCAAAATACTTTTAAACCTTGGCTAAAGCTGCGTGCAACACTCTGTTTACAGGGTATGTTGTTTTGTTTTAAGGCGAAAGCATCAACTGCCCCGCGGAGCGAGTCGACGTCCCCAGCTTTAAAGCCGCGCCAAGCGGCACCTTAAATCCTTTCTTCAAGTGAAGCCAGCTCCCAGCATTGAGACCACGCAAAGAGCCTAGACAATGGCACCTAGTTTCCTCGATCCCAAAGGAGCGGAGTGAAGGCTGATGGATTTAGACTTCGGTCTCATTGGTTGGCGCTCGTCGTAGTTTTAAGGAACAAGGTTCCCAATGGCCGTTGCGCGTCAGTTTTAACGACCGCCACCCCATGGCGCTGTGTGTACGTCAGCGCGCCGGTAACAGTCCAAGTTCAGAGCGGCGAGAGGGCGCGCTCTGCCATTGACGCAAATACGCCGCAGACGAAATAGGAAAATGGAAGAATGACGTGCATGCTTTCGCATTCACAACTCATAAGAAGTGCTTAGGTGTACCTCGAGCCTTTTCTGTTTTTGTTCTTTGCTTCAGATATTCACACAAACTGTACAAGTTCTGTGCAAATGAGCTATACGGACAGGGGGGGGGGGGCACTAATATTGGGGGCTAATCGTAACGAAAAGTCTGGTAAATAAGTAAAATGGTTAATTAGCCTTTTAGTTAGGGGACAAAACGCGGTTTCTATCATAATCGGTAAATTTTAGAAAGACCTTGGGTGCGTCGTGGTACGCGAAAGTTCGCCCCAAGTCCGACCGCAAGCAACGCAACGACCAGAAGTAGCCAAACGTTACAATTACCTCAAAGTGCATCGTCACGGCATTTGTCGTATCCGCGGGTTTGTTATCGCCGGCCGTATCAATCACGCACGTAACCCAAGCGCAAAACTACGCCGCGTTCACTGCGTGTGATTGGCCATATCCTCTAAACTCACAAAGCCTGGCATTTCGACGACGGAGCAATTGAAGGCCCGGCCGCAGACTTGGAGTCCGAGGATATGGTAGCACAGGACATCAAAGAGCCATTTCTCGAGGAACCCGCTCTGGGGGAACCTGGACGTCAGCGCACAGCTTTTGTAGCGTAGTGGACCCGAAACACACTTGTTCGGTCGGGAGAATTGTGCTTCGGCGTCCCGCCACAACGGGGCGCCAGTCACGTGGCTCTCCTCTCCTCCGTTTTCTGCCGCTTCACTTTTTCCTTTTCGGCGGCCGCTTCTCGTGGAGATCTGCCAGGCTTTTTCAGTATATAGGAGGATATGGATTGGTCCAGCCGCGGTAAAGACAAACGAATAAAAGCGACGATAGTCTCGACGATGCACTTTTCACGCCACCTCGTTGCCTCCGTCGACCCGACGTATAGCTTTGGCGGCAGTCGGACTCGACGTGAAACAAGAGTAGCCGACGACGCTCGACCTGCGCGGCACCTGAAGGCCGTGTTCGACCACAGCTTTCACGCGGTGTTCGCACATTTTCTGCGCAGTGCGCGAATACCGTAGGCATGCTAAACGCCATAATGGAAGCTCGACCTTTCTCCCAGAACTTGATCCTTGATTTGAGCGCAGATGGCATTGAGTAATTATTGTGCATACTTATATCCCGCGGCCGGGCATCATTATCGGTCTATCCGAAGAAATGTATTAAACCGGTGAGAACAAAGTCGTTTACGGCATGAAACGGACAGATCGGTCCGCCCATTTCCGTTTCGCTAGCGGGCGTTCTATAGCGTGCATCGCTCACTGGTGGTTATACAGCTGCACGCCGATACTATGCTCATCCGGATGAAAGAGTGGCAGAGGCAATGGCGCGAAACTCCGGAATAAACTCCGGATTAAGCGCTGTTTTACACTGGAAGCGGATCCGCGTTCGCAAAGCGGTTGCGAACGCGGTTTTATAAAGATCCAGTGCAATTGCACGCGCACTTGATGTCATCGAGTGCGCGTGCCATTGTACTGGATCTTTATACAACCGCGTTCGCAACGGCTTGCGAACTCGGATCCGCTTCCAGTGTGAATGAGCGAAGGCTGGTTGACACAGCCGCGATTCCTTCCGTTACGTTACGTAAGCTTATGTACAAGCCACCGGAATATCTGTGCTTCGTATCAAGCGTGGCTACTAGTTCGAAGAGGTACACCTGGCACGCGACATTCGAGACACGAATGTTTTGGTGACTTAGACGCAACGTAAGAAAACAACCAGTCTTTAAAAGTTGAACCGAGCTCGACTCTTTACGTTACGTTACGACGAACCTTGTGCGTCCTAGCTCGTCGTCACCGAATTATTCGTGTTCGGAATGTCGCGTGCCAGGCTATCTCCTTGAATTGGTGGCCACGCATAATACGAAGCACAGATTTCCCGGTGTCGTTTCGTAACGTAACGTAAGAAACGGGTCTGTGTGAACCAGCCTTCATTCGGCACGCATGTTTTTACTCCGTGTGCCCTAAAACGCCTACATTCGATTCCTATGCAGGGACGAAGCTCTGGCACTTATGAAGGCGCCAGTAACTAAGCTTATACCGTGCATAAGTATTCATATTCAGAGCAAAGTAGTAAAAATTTGCCTTGATGCCGCCCCCCCCCCCCCCAAACAGAAAACAAAACAAAAAACACACGCACTAAAAGCAATAAATAAGGAATACAAGTAATAAAACTACGCATTTGCTTGAGCAACCGATTCAATTCTCTGACTTTACTTTATATACACTGCCGTATTTTGCGGACTATAATTCTCAAGCTTTCTGTTGTAAGTCCGGACCCGCTTTATGGTACGCACCCGATGCATAGTGCGTACCGGGTGCGTAGTCTTACTATACACTTTCTCATGCACAGTGCGCTTTGGAAAACGAATGCTTTATTCGTGCATAAAGAAGCTAATTATATCATAAAAAGCAGGGTGTCGAACCGGTCATTATTTCGGTTCGGTTCGGGTTCAATAGCATTGTATTTTGTTACGGTTCGGTTCCGGTTTAGGGTAGCTCACATAATATCACTCCGGTTACCGGTTTTAATAAGCGCGAATCGGTTCGAACCGGTTCCTATCTCGACCTTTGAATCTTGACTGAGCACTTCCTGCAGCTTTTTCTGAGCACGAGATACTTGCAATAGACCCATCCCAAAACTACTCCCTCTTCAGGCAGATCTGAAAACCGTGCACAGTGACGTGCGCAAAAGACACCAATAATGTGGCAAGGCAATTACTTGTATAATACTGTTCTAAAGTGAACCATATATAAGCGATCGGCTTTCCAGTGTTATGATGTCTTTTGCACACGATTGGCTAAATGGCTCATTGACTGCAACTGCGGTCTATCCTGAGGTCAAACATTCGCGAACGCGTCGGCCTCCGTGCCTAGAGTAGCGCAGTGATTCCCCTACACCCCCCCCACCCCCCCCCCCTGTTTTTTTTCTGAAGGCACCCCCTTGATTCGCAACGACTCCTCTATTCTCAACGCCCCACCCTCTAAAAATGTAGACCCCCTCCCCCAATTTAAATTCCTATGGAAACCCCTGGAGTGGCGCAACCCGCTCTGACACTTGGACATATCGTAGCCAAGCGGCCAAGCCGTGCTTTCCAATCGCCGCCGCCCCTACCGCGCCTCCAGGGTCAATCCAAAAAACAAAGTAAATTTGAAGTTCTCCAGATGCCTAAGTAGAGGCGGGAACTGAGCGAGCTCGCTGACCACGCGGTCTCTTTGTTTCTCTGCTTTTGATGATGATGTATGTTTTATTACGTATGCAATAAAAACGAAACGTAGAAATATCTCACAGTATGTTAGGATTAGTCTTGGCAACATGAGAAAAAAATACGC
Source organism: Ixodes persulcatus (assembly GCA_013358835.2). Classification (NCBI taxonomy): domain Eukaryota; kingdom Metazoa; phylum Arthropoda; class Arachnida; order Ixodida; family Ixodidae; genus Ixodes; species Ixodes persulcatus. The sequence goes on from JABSTQ010007643.1 coordinate 13,052, forward strand.
CCGCAACTTTTCCCGTTAAGACCAATTATTGACACAATCAGCCCTGAACCGCTTTCGTTGAACCGGTAACCATGATCGGATTATGGTTTCGTTCCGGTTCGGGTTCAATATGAAGCGTTCGATTTCGGTTTCGGTTTTGTACCGGTTCGGTCAAAAATAACGGTTTTGATCCGGTTTTCGGTTCGGGTTCGGTTTCGGTTCGACACCCTGATAAAAAGTCGCCAGTAACAAAATTGCTGATTCACAAATTTGTCGTGTATCTTTATAATGAACGATCTTGAAAAAAAAAATCTTTGTATAGTCCGCATTTGTGAATAGTGCGCACGGCATGAGATTTCTACATTTCACGGACTCTACACTCTCGATTAGGCTCGTCCTGCAGCTGTTAAATTTCTAGAATGGACGATGTGATCAACCTTGTTGGCGGGAACACCAAAAAGAAAGATTGTGCCTTTCGCGAGATTAACTTTTCATTTTGTCGTTTATGGCGTGGGTATGATGTTTTTAGCGCAGCTGGGTAGAACGGGCAGGTAGTTGGCGTCGGCGTGGCAGGATGTTTGGTTTGGGATGAAAAGTTATTCCTGAGCAGTTGAGTCTGCTGCCTGAGTAGAATTGTGACCTGAAAACAACTCCACCGTCAAGATTTAATATTTAGCTAAGGCTCAAAATGGACGCTGGAGAACCGTTTGTGGTGAGTCGCCGTACCGTCTTATTCGTGAATGTTGACACAAATACAAACATACAAACCAACATTAGCGCCGAGGTAGGTGCTTCGCAAAAGAGCTCAGGCTCTGAAAAGAGTAGAAAGAATATGCATTAAATCAATTAATTCTTTGCTTTTTTTTGCTTTCTCTTTTGCTAATCTAATAATGAAACAAAGTTATTGCCAAATGAACTAAAAACCACCCTTTTCTTTAGTTTTTTAACTTTATATGCGGGCGGATACACACATTTTAAAATAAATTTGAAGAAAGGCTGGTTTCATTGTCAAACAATCTTAATAATTGAAGGAGTTATAGGCGTATATATAAATCGCTTTGCAATATTTATTTTTTTAATGTTTAATGTGTTGTGTCCACACAGAAACATAAAACGAACGCGTAACTCAAAGAGCTTATAAATTTCGGGATCTACTCGGTTTCTTGATGGCGGGTTACTATTTTGACTAGGCGAGCGTACAGATAGACACGTACGAATAAGAAAAGCTAAAATGGCGTTACGCAACACAAATATATCAAGTATGGGCAGGAGTTTGAACCAATAATTCATGTTCATACAGGATGCCGACAAAATGCAATAGCAAACATAAGAATAAGTATTCGTCAATGAATGTAGCACAAACTAAAACACTGTTGCAAAAACTTCCATGCGTTCGTCACCTTGCCCGCGTGCTGTGCAAATTCACTGCTTTCCCGTTTTCTTTGCTGGACACCGCATTGCTGGAATACCACTGAGGACACAATGCCTGCTCTTCCCTTCATCCCAAATAGCGTCACTATACTCCGTTACACGATATCTTGGCGAATTTTGAAGGCTGCGGCCCCGCGACCCAATAAGAGCAATGGAGCAAGGCACGTGTTAACACTCCATGGTCGAGGCCACCGATGCCTCGTTATCACCCCAGCAACAGCGCCGTAAGCGACAAAATTAGTTCTAGGCTCATTTTTTAACGTCAATTGAACTCCAGCGATTCTATCTCTCTCAAGAATATATACAAAAAAAAATAAAAATGGGCTGAAATTGCTGCTGCCGCCACATCGATTGTCAAACAAATGGGTTAGCATTTCGCAAAGCCGTTATATCTATATAACAAAGTCTTGTTAATGCAGACTCTACACACTTTTGCGCTCGGTGAACCTTCCCGACACCCCTGTCCTCCCTGGTGCAAGCAGAAGAGGTCACTTGGCGTGTTCATTAAGAACGCGCGCGCGATGCGCAGAAAACGACAAAGCCATTTCTTTATTGTGCACACGTGTTGTACCGTTGTGAATTAAGGGGCGACGTCACCGCGCGATTACAGCCCGGAGACATGATAAGACGACTGAGCGTCAAGAACGGCGTGGTAGGCTGAAGAACGAAACTACGGACCGTGCACAGGCCGCAAAAGTAGGCGCTTCCGTGGCGTCCAAAGCGCGCATCCGCGCCCTGGCCGCTTATTTCGAGAGGCAACGTGATAGGACGCATAGTAACGGCGGCTGCACAAGAATGGCTGGTCACAGTGAGTGACGGCGTTTCGAAAAACCTAGCAACCAAGCGGAGCACGTGGAGTGAATCCTCCCGTTGCAAAACGTAGGGATCCTGGGTTCGATCCCCGCCCCTGCCCGTTTCAATCTGGATGAGCATCGTACCGCCGTGTGGTCGTGTATCTCCACTGCGTGGTGCACGTTAAAGACACCAGGCTAGCGGTCGTACCGCACTGGCTAAATTGCTCGTCTTCAGTTGAGAAACAAGTCGCCCGTCGAGGCAGACTAACTTGAGGCTGTATAAACATACTCACTCCAATTTGTTTTATCCCATAGTTACGTCATCAAGCTTTGCGAAGGCAAGACTGAAAGGAATAGTTCCCTTTTGTCCTCGCACTTTCACCGAGACCAAAACGATTTTGAATCAGTGGCGGTCCGTGCGAGTCTATTTTGGCCAGACTAGGACCAGTAAGCCTTTGTAATGTCATCAGCATCCCAACCCGATATCGTTTCAAGACCCCTTAAAGGGGCTATGCAACAATTGTTTTACTATGCGCAAATACCGCTTAAAACGGATCCCTGATGTTAATGACCTATGAAACACGCGTTCGTTTTTCACCCCACGCAATAGAAGTCCCAGAAAAAAATTAAAGAAAAACGAACAGCGTTCACGCCCTCAACTCGCAGCCAGAACAAGCGGCCACGTGATCTGGAGCCGATTATAGACGTTTCCACTGTTTACAAAAATCACAGTCCACACGTGTTAAATCACAGTCCAGAACGCGCACGTTCGTCCCTTCGGAAAGCGAGCAAATCACGCGCCATACGCACGAACACTGAAAATGGAACCTGCCAAGTGTCCTTTTTTGGAAAGGTCTATAAGCCACGCGCTGGGGTTGGAAAAGCACAGGACACGCGCTGAGTTCCAGATATTGTTAGGGTTCGGCTATTGTCGTCGCTGCAGCGATTGGACACGGGCCACTACACGAATGCTCCTCGAGCTATCAATTATCACGAGCCCAAATCGAGTGCCCACGCAATGCTCGGGTCCAATCTATGAACCGCATTCAAATATCGTCATATGGGTGTATTGCGATCCTCACGTTACGTCATCGAATTTTGCAAAGGAGAGATTGAATGAAAATGATCGCTTTTGTCCTTGAAATTACACCGCAACAAAGGAGCTTCTTGGCCAGTGGCATTGCATGCGAGTATCCTTTAGTCCCACTAGTGCCAGTAAGCTCGTGTAAAGTGAAAAACATTCCAATTGAATATCGTTGCATCCTTTAAGCTGAAACCGCAGCCAATGCAACAAACAAGAGCGAGAGCTCGAGGTCACAGCTTTGAAGCGTTTTTCCACAGAGCTAGAGCTCGCGCTTCAAATTCATGTCTCAAAGTCAGGAGTGCGGGCTAGCTCGCGCTTCTAGCTTTGGCAGCAGTCTCAGCTTAAACTGGCACTGACAGGTCAAAATAATATATATATATATATATTTTTATTAGCTGAAACCATTGAAAATGATGCTTGGAGATTACCCTCAAAATTTGGAACTTGGAAACTAGGTATTTGTGAAGTGAAAAAAACTTCCTAAAGCCCAATTTGAAGTTTTTGCGCGATCCGCTCCAGTGCAGTGACGTCAAAGATTGAGTCGCCCTGTAACCAGACTTGGGAAGTAATCCGTTACAAGTAACGGATTACTTGTAATTTTACTTGTTCAAGTAACTTCGTAATTGACACCTTACTTTTTTTTCGGAAGTAATTTGCAATGTAATTTCGTGACAAAATATTGGTAACGGATTGCTTTAATTACTCGTTACTTTTTTAAAAAGATTAGCATAATAGAGTAACTGGAGCAATACGAGCAGAACATTCAGTAGCATAACGAGATCAAGTTCAACAAAATAGAAAACATCAGGAAGGGAAAAATAGCTGAAAAGAAAACACGATTTTTGTATGACCCATACTACAAAATCGTCCAAGACATGCACAATAATACGAAAGACAAAGATCAAGTAGGAGAACGCCGAGTAGCCTCTCCGCCGCCTTCCATCGTGTTTTTCTTCTTCTCCCGGGCAGGAGAAAGCTTTTCGTGTTTATTATTTTTGTCTTTTCCACCGTTTTACCTTTTCTAACTTCTTCGACGTCTCCCGCCACTTGCACAGACACCAAACGCGGGCACGTACCCCTTCGTTTCGCGGGTTAACAACTCGCGTAACAGACGATTAGCCTCGCGCGAGGGCGTCGAATTCTCTTTGTCTTTGATGTGCGCTACTGTATTCTACCACGCTTTTGAGGCACGGCTGAAAAGCGCCAGGCGTGAGGCTAAGAGCATCGTCTTCGAGGGTACGGACGATACTTCTTTTGGTTTACTTGTCTGGGCATGGTGGTCGATGTAAAGGGATACTTAACCAAGGAATTTAGTGTCCATCATAAGTGGCACACGTTCTTTCCACGAGCCAGCAGTCGCCGGTTTGCGCGAGCACACGCAACAAAAATGACGTCAAAGACCTCTATTCGCGGTTAAGATGACAGTGAAATGTATGTAAAGACAAGTTTTTCATCTGCACAGTGGTGTCTAGTGTAAAAGGTAAGCGATTAATTGGTCTAACAAGCACGTAGCTTTCACTTGTAGAGATGAAAAGCCTGTCTTTATTCTCCTTTGGCCCGAAGCCCATGCATTTCACCGTCCTCTTAAGCGCGAATGGAGGTCTTTGACGTCATTTTCGTTGCGTGTACTCGCGCACACCGGAGGCTGCTGGCACGTGGAAAGAACGTGCGCCACTTATTATGGACACTAAATTCTTTGGTTCAGTATCCCTTTAAAGGGGTAATCCGGCAATTTTTGAGCTACCTCAACTAACTATATTTTCTGACTCCCCGGCCTTTACCCTTTCCGGTATGCTATTTAGTATCGCGAAATTCATAATAGTTATTGCGAAATCGGCAAATGAAAATGATGCAAAAACCAACATTCAAATTTACCCGCACTTTTCAGTGCCGTGACGTCAGTGGCGGGCAGGCTTGCCAGTCGAGCGAGCAGTCTAAAAAATAGAATATGCCAATCATTTGTTCCGTGCTGGAGCGCGGATCCTAGAGCGAGCTTCCAAAGCATTCATTTGACACCATGAAACTGCTTCGAATCAGTTGGGAACAAATTCTAGAGCCCAAAGAGTGAACCCCTGCCTTCCACTGACCTCACTTTTTCGTTGTTGCCAGTAGAGACTTTCAGTTTGAAAAACACGGTGAGGACCAAAATTGTAAATTCAATAACTTCGTGAAAAAAAATTATTTTAACCTAATATTTGGGATACCATTTTAGCGATGTTGTTCGGCGAGTTAAGCAAAATTTCAAGCAAATCGGGGACCATGAAGAAATCGCCGGAGTACCCCTTTAAGGCCTGTTCTCACATGCAGCAAAGCGCTGATGTAGCGCTGTTCACGTGTCGTCAGCTATTTATCGTCTGCCATGAGCAACAGTTTTAACGGTGCGATACAGAGCTGGTGAACACTCCCGTCAGCACGCGCTGAGCGCGAGGTCAGCGCTATCCTTGTAGCGCTCCGCTGGATGTGTGAACAGGCCTTTAACTTCTCACTTTGCAGTCAACTGTCAACATAAAAAGCGGGGGAGGGGGGGGGGGGGGGCTTAGGCCATCTGAAAAGTGCTGGCACAGAGAGAGACCGCTTAAAAGTGATGTGATCCTCTATTGTTTTGTGAGACTGACGGCCACCGCGTCTCTCGCCCTCTATGCCACTCCCCTCACCTGGCCTCCACGTATGAAAGTGGGAACTGAAGAACAATCGATAACCCGTAACCACCACTTTTTCTCTGACTGTTCGAGTTTTCGGTCATGGAGTGTCTGTCGTCTCCATGGCAATCTCTTAAATAGATGTTCAAAATTCAGAGCATTAAGGAGAACGGAAACCTAGAGTTTGAGTGCATACTTTGCTTACCAAAAAAAAAAAACACATTGACATCAGCAAGAACAACAGACTCTAATCTAAGGAAAAATCAAGGAAAGCTGGGACGAATCCCGGACAAAGGCCCACCGGACAAGAGCTCACCGGACAGAAGCTCACCGGACAAAAACTCACCGGACAAAAGCTCGCCGGATAAAAGCTCGCCGATTTTTTCACAGACCCGGACAAAAGCTCAACAGAAGAAAATTTCATGTTGGTCTTAACACGAGTGCGGACAACTTAGGTGCATGTGTGCGACACTAAAATGATACAATATATTAAATCTGACAGGCTAATGGTTTGTTGATTAGAGTGGAAACAAGTTTCCATTGGTAAGGAGGGGATGCAGTTCCCTACTACATACAGCTGTCTTCGTATATCTGGGTGTACCTGGAGCCTCTTGCAAATATTTTTCAGACAATTCTGCAGTCGCAGAGTGGTTTTTCGCACCCTCTTCACTGCTCACCTCTCCGGGCTTGTGTCAAAGGCGTGGCAACGAGCGCCTGATTTTGCTGGAGGCATTCAATCAGCCTCCAGACGCTAGTACGGCCGTGGTCGATGAGCTTCTGGAACCCGGTATTCGACCTTCGAAGGTGTTGTTCGTCCAGTCTTTATCCTGAAGAGTGGCGTCGTGCATTCTACCGTTCTAGGGGAAACTCCGGTCGTCGTCGGCGTACAGTCAGGCAAAGGGAAGAGTCCGCTCTGGGCGCCGCCGCAGAAGGAGCAGAGGCATAACGAAAAAGGACGTTGACATTGTACACCGGTAGACGTTTCTCTGATATAGGATAGTCCTTCGAACACAAGCTGTGGTGGAAGCAACGCCAGCCTATCTGAAATTCCGCACAGCTACCGCCCAGGCAGCACACAGTATTGGGCCAACATTGGATTTGATGTGGCAAAGAATGGCCCAACAATGGCCCAACTGAGCCATATGTTTCCCAATATTGGAATCACATTGGACAATATTGGACTATCAAAGCCAATGGTTTTCCAATATTGGTGATACGTTGGCATAGGCTGGTCAACATTGGACTGTCAAAGCCAATAGCTTTCCAATATTGGATATACGCCGGCATAGGTTGTCCAATATTGGACTGTCGGAGCCTATTGCTTTCCAATATTGGATATACGCCGGCATAACCTGTACAATATTGGACTGTCGGAGCCAATGGCTTTCCAATATTGAATATGCGCTGGCTTAAGCTGGTTAATATTAAACTGTCAAAGCCAAGAGTTTTCCAATATTGGTGATGTCTTGGTATAGGCGGGTCTATATTGTACTGCCATAGCCAATGGCTTATCGATATTTGTGTCGCCTAGGCTATAGACCCGCGAGCCTCTTTTTTGCATTGCAGAGGTGGGAAAGTGGAAAAGAGTCATTCATGCGCTCGCTCGGGGCGAGAATTGTATTTAGCCAACTTCGTGTGGCGTACGTCGCCGGTGCTTTGTAACCGCGATCACAAATACATCCTGAGCTGCCTATAGGACTATTGCAGTTTTTTATTTTGCCGGCTGCTCTCCCTTCGCATTGCCTTACCTCGGTGTTGACAACTTAATTCCGTTTTTTAGATTTAATTATTTTTGTCTTTTCCAGTGTATTTTGTATGCATATGCATTACGTCGCGTTAATGTCTTCTACTTTGCCCGTGCCCCTGCAATTGTTTGTATTTCTTTCTGCTTGATCTATTTTTTATATTTAATGTTTCTGTGCATATTTCGTCATTGTCGACGCAAGTGTCAACAAACATAAAGCCGCCGCTTACGCCGCAACCGAAGTGACTTCTACTCTCAGTATGACGAGAGTCTATAGCGCTATAAAATCATATATTGGACTCGAATGAAGCCTCAAGAGGGCTGCTTTGAGTGCCAGTGCACATGTCATCAGTGCAGGCTGAGCAACGACGTAGCAATCGTGACGCGAGAGCATACGGCGCCTCGATCTGGCCGGCCGCGCTCGCTCTGCGGAAATGTGAGCGTGGGACTCTCGAGTCCCGTTAGCTTACTGAAGTTGCAAGACGCTACTTTGTAGTCGCGAATCCTTTGCCCTTCGAACGGTTTCGAAGCCATTGCGCCCGGCGTATACCCTACGCAGCATCTTTCAGAAACCATCCGCACAATATCGCAACCATCTGTCTGCGAGCGTCGGGGATGCATCGTGTGCTGAAAGTCGAACGATGTGCTTTCCGTGGTGTCTTTTATGTGTAACTCGTTCGTGAAAATCTTTTAAGTTTAAAAAGCGGAACCTAACAGTGTACAAATAATTTTAAATTTATTGATAAAAATAGATATTTATTTATTTATTTATTTGTGGACATCGTGCGCAAAAAATAGACGCGCTTAGTTCTTCATTCTAAATAATAATGTGGGTTGTACGACGTAAAACATAGTGTCTTCAAACTTGCCCCGTTTAGAATCACTTTTGGGCTGGACAGCTTCTTTAGAAGTCCAAAAGCTGGCCTTCAAAGAGCTGTCCTGTTCAATCGGTATTGACATCAGGGTAGACGCTATGCGTGTTTTAGGCCAATCGTGTCTCCGGTTAGGGTCACGTGACTACCGTCTCGAAGCTGGTGATAAGGCAGAGCACGGAACCTGCCAGCCCAAGGCCACGCATAACATCCACTGCACTGTCAACCTTGGGTACAAGTGACAAATCCTCTCGCTGCGTTCATTGTTGAGATGCCCCTGAAGATTAGCCTTTGTAAGCGCACCCCCGTTCTGGCCTGCTTCCTTTCTACTCCTTCTCTCTTTTTCTCTCTCTCCCTAAGCTGAAGCCGTGATAGACGGTGCGTACTCGCCGGACCAATGAGCCGTATACTTTTCATCGCTTGAATCCGCTCTCTGTGCACGGGAAACGGCAGAAGCGTGATCACGTGGTTTGACGGATGACGCATTAGCGGTTGACAAACCGGGAATGCCTGCGAAGACCGGACCTAGTTTCGTGTGCGATGCGGCCTGCGGGCATGCTGCGGATTTCGCTTCTGTGGTAAATGGTATCTCGTTCGAAAAGTCCTACCCGTATCGATTTCTTCAAAGAAGCGCAAGACATTCTTGTGAATCGTTTAAGGGCTGTTTATACTCCGACGTCGAGCGCAGTGAACGCAGCGTAGCGCAGAACGCGCGCCTTTCATTGGCCGGCAACCAGGAACTCGATATCTGCGACCAATCAGTGTCTGTGCGCGCTGCGGTACGCCGCGCCCGTCGACGTTACGTTGGAGTATAAACGTACCTTTAGTGTTCGGTTCGGCAAACGGCAGCGTGTGATACATCGTGGTGAATCTTCACGGATCCCTTTCTTCTCGGTTTTGTGTTTGAGTGGTTTTTCTGCTGTGCCCGTGTCGACAATCTCGGATTACATCTTTTAAGTCCGGTATTTTCAACGTAAGTGCGCTGCAACCTACTTGGTGGTCATTGTCCGTTCTTCTACGGGTTCTCTTCCGGATAACCTCTAGAATTAGGTAGTGCCTATCTCCTGGCAGCCAGGAGAATAATTTTCCCACATTCTTACCGACTGTCGCCATTATCTGTCTGAAATAATGTCACAACTGCAGGTAGAATACTGACTTCCTTATTCACCCTGCGTTTCGCGAAAACACGTTTCGTGGCCACCTTTTCGTGAATACACGTTGCGTCAACATTCACGTTTCATCGACATTTGTTATGCGAATTGCACGCTGTAGGGGCATTTTGTCGGGCGTGTCCCAAGCAGCACCGCAAAGTGACTTTCGATCGGCCAACGGTTGGCCAGTGTCTGGACAGCTTGGCCACTTTAAGTTCTTGGCCACCAGAGACATAAACAAGGCCGGCAAGAGTCCGGCCACAAACTGGCTGGTTTTAGCTTGGCCGCCGGAGACATAAACACTGCCGGCAAGCGCCTGGCCAGAAGTGCTGATTTTCAGCTTGGCCGCCGTAGATATAAACGCGCTTGGCAAGTGTTTGGCCAGCAGTGCTGATTTTCAGCTTGGCCGCCGGGGACATAAACACGGCCGGCAAGGGTGTGGCCAGAAGTGCTTATTTTCAGGTTGGCCACCGGGGACATAAACGCGGTCGGCAAGGGTTTGGCCAGAAGTGCTGATTTTCAGCTTGGCCGCCGTGAACATAAACACGGCCGGCAAGTGCTCGGCCAAAAGTGTTGATTTTCAGCCTGGCCGCCGGGGACATAAATACGGCCGGCAAGTCCTCGGCCAAAAGTGTTAATTTTCAGCTTGGCCGCCGGGGACATAAACACGGCCGGCAAGTGTTCGGCCAGAAGTGCTGATTTTCAGCTTGGCCACCAGAGACATAAACGGGATCGCCAAATGACTGGCCAGCAGTGCTGATTTTCAGCTTGGCCGCCGAAGACATAATCATGGCCGGCAAGTGTCTGGCCAGGAGTGTTGATTTTCAGTTTCGCCGCAGGGACACCCATAATCTGAACTTTCATCGCGTTGACGAAACTTTGGCAGGACGACGGGCAGCGAGGGAGAGCATCATGAGCGAGTGGTTGGCAGAATTGTAGTACGTGCACGCACGAACACCGTTAGCGCAAGCATATCATCACCGTTTTATTCAGTTTTTTTTTTCGTTAGACTTGAAAGGCTATTGTCTTAACTAGCACTGTCGTGTGATATGTTCATTTGGAATATTACCAAAAGTGCGAAAATATTGTGCCCGTCGTCGTTTTTTGAAAATAAAATGCGAAAACAGCGCCGATGTCATCTTCGCGCTAACAATATCGCTCTGTCGCTGCGCGGCACTCTCAGCGCGAATACCACATCCGCGATTTTTCGGTTAGTGCTCCACATATTTACTTCCCAACTGCATTCTAAGAAAAAAAAAAGTTGTAGTCGGGTGCATCGGGCGCACATCCTCCCCTTTTCTGAAAGACTCACCCTCCGTTACCCAGCCAGTGTGCTTGTTCACCGACCATGAGCCCCCTCCTCTACCTTAAAATCCTATAGGTGTATCAATGCACCCAGCTTAGTACACCGCCACGCTAGCCACGCGCCCCGATCAGCTTGTGCTTGGATCGGATAAGATTGGATCTTTCGGGCTTTTAGGGGCGAAGCTCCTTAGGGTCTAGCCTTGTCCATCCGTCCGGCGTCCGTGCTCACATCGATTGCCATCCCATCTGTCTTCTTACAACAAAAAAAAAATGTTTGCGCAGTCGACAGGATTCGAACCTGTGCTGGGAGACCCCAATGGATTTCTAGTCTATCGCCCTAACCACTCGACCACGACTGCGGGACGACTAGGGGGCTCTGAGATGTGGTACTAACTCAAGAGCTGGGGATGTCACGGATGAAACGTTGCATGTAGCCGCTCAACGTCTATACAGGAGAGGGCGCTGCGGTCAATTGCGTATATAATCGCGTTAAACTTTGCATGCATTGGCTCAACGTTTATAGACGAGAGGGCGCTGCGGTCAAATGCTCAAATGCGCGTATAACCACGTTCCATACAACACATTCTCTTTCTGACATGGACCGTTGACTTAAGCGGTGGAGATGCGTTCCCACGGCTTCTAGCGGATCCAAGCTGATCCGCTAGAAGAACCACTGGCTCTGCATTTCACCGACCATAAAGCAGTAATAATGAAGTCGAAACGCAACCCGGAACTCAGCACTACCTATGAGCAATAAAAAAATCAGCACCATCAGCACTACCTATGAACAATAAAATCAGTATCATCAGCACCACCAGAGCTTCGCCCCAATCAACATAATTAACCACGTGGAGATGTTGTGATTTTGTTTTTTGGAGGAGCCTAAACATGACGTCTCTCATATATTCATTAAACTTAAGCTACTGTCAATGACGTTTTAAATAGGCGCCAGGGTAAATATTTCCTGAGCCACCGAAAGCTAATAGCTTCGGCTAAAACCGCAACAAAAACGTTCAAAATTGAACCACACGTAAAAGAAAAAGAAGATTAACAAGGCGACCTAGTTGGGCAGAGCGCTGATTTTGTTTTTGGCAACGTGGTTGTTGGCGGGTGGCGGGCACTGCTGTGACGCTATTGACGCTATCGTGGTGATTGACGCCAGTGAGGCTCGGTGTACTAGAGTGAACAAAATGCTCACATTTAAGTCGCAACGATAAACTGCCGGCGCTCGTAGACCAACAGGCGCCCAAAAGGTTGCGATGCTGCGCGGGCGTTGCTGACAGGCGCTGCTGCGTAGGGTACGCCTAGCACGAGAATGTTTTCGAGTTCGCACAGCAAAGGATTCTCAACGATAAAGCAGCGTCCTGCATCAACAGCAAGCTAACGCTGCTAGAGACTCCCACGCTCAAATTTTAGCAGAGCGAACGTGGCTAGTCAACGTAGTCGCGGTCAACGCAGTCACGGTTAATTCTTCATTTTATATGATAATGTGGTTTATACGGCGCAAAATTTAGGATCTTCAGGCTTCCCGTTTTTGGGGCCATTTTTGGGCTCGAGAGTTCCCTCGGGAGTATGGAGCTGTCCTGTTCACTCGGTATTGACAGCAGAGTAGACGCTATGCTTGTTTCAGACCAATCGAGTCTCCAGGTAGGATCACGTGACTACAGTCTCCAAGAGAAAGAAATAAGGCAGAGCACGGCACCTGCCTGAAGGCGAAGGCCACCGATAACTTCCACTGCACTATCTACTTTGGGTCGAACTTTCAAGAGGATATTGGTCACAAAGCCTCTCGTTGTGTTCATTGTTGGGATGCCCCTGAAGATAAGCCTTTGTGAGCGCAACCCCCTTTTGACCTTGAAGGAGCTGTTACTTTCCTACCCCTTCTCTTTTTTCCCCTCTCTCCCTAAGCTGAAAGCGTCAAAGAATGTGCGAACTCGCCGGACCAATCAATGGGAGACTTTTTTATCACTTGACTCCGCTCTCTGGGCGCGGGTAATGTCAGGAGCGCGATCACGTTGTAAAGGTTTCCCGGATGACGCAATAGCTTTTTCCGATCCCGGAATGCCTGCTTCCTGGCCTAGTTTCTTGTGTGCTATGCTGCGACCTGCGGGGCTGCCGTAGATTTCGTCCGCGACAACGTATAGAAGACTACCAGTATTTGAAAAGTCCTACGCGTATATCGGCAACAAGCGATTTCTTCAAAGAAGCCTAAGAAATTCTTGTGACGCGTTTAGTGTTCGTTCGGCAAATGACGGGCAGAAAGGGGTCCGTTAAGATTCAACACGATGTGGCAGACATCGTCTTCTCGTTTTTGTGTGGTTGATCTGCAGTGCCCATATTGACATATATCTCGGAATACATCGTTCAAGTCCGCTAAGTTTATGGTTAGTACACTGAACCCGAATTGTTGGAAACGAGTGACCGCTGTTTTACGGGGATTCTTCAAGATTATTTATAGAATCAGGCACTGTCTATTCTTCCCGCAGACAGGAAAATAATTTCCCCGAAATTCCACCCGCAGTCGCCTCCCAATAGCTGGCTGAAATCATGCGACAACTACCAAAAAATACTGACTTTCTTGTTCTCCCGGCATTTTGTGGAAACATGTTTAATAGGCGACTTTTCGTGAATACACGTTTCATGGACACGTTTAGTCGACACTAACATATCACCGACACTCGCTACGCGAATTGCACGCTGCAGGGACATTTTGTTCGCGGGTGTGTCGATCACTGGCCGGCAGCCCCGTCCACGCAGCTTTGCGGCGACATTCTGCGACGGCTCATTACAGAAATGTTAACCGGCGTGGCCCACCGTACAAGAAATTTGCGGCGACAATCTGGGGTGACTTCTTACCAAAAAACAAAACAAAAGAGGCTAATCATAGCTGTTTGTAAAACAATCTGTCAATAATACATCCTTCGATGATCTGATTGCCACCGCCAATGAGAGGCGTCTGCGGGTAGAATTACGGGGAAATTATTTTTCCAGCTGCCGGGAGAATAGGCAATGTACCTAAGAATTACCCCTGTTCTTGTTTGCTTTCCAATCTTCTCAGCTGTATAAACGATTAGACATACCTTTCTACATTTCGCAGAGCGCTTGCACGTTTGTACTTCTCTACAGGACATGCTGTGCGTAACAAACTTCTAGGAGGTTTGAAAACAAACTTCTGTGTCTGTCTTCCTGCCCGTTTACAAACGCCTGCGCGAGTAGATTTTTTTACGGGTTTTCTTCATGTTTTAAGTAGGTTAATTCAGTTCGGGACATCTTTAATAAGTTTTAGATATCCGACCTTCCACATGGTGCCCATTTAGGGTTAACGAATAATTGGCCTGGGTGCCAGATGCTAGCTTGAGAGCGATTCACTTCAACACGCAGTGGTCAGCGAAGGGAATTAATGCCACGGCTATGCTTCTACTAGAGCAAGTGAGCCAGTCCTGCCTTTCGTGGCTTGATCGCGTCTGTTCATTTGCTTGTGCGTGATACATCCAGTTGCATAGTTGAGAAAGAGCTGATGGTGGCCAGTCATCCTTGACATCACGACGACTTGGTTGAGGTTTCGGAAAACCTTCTAGTGTATTGTGAGCCAAGCTCTTCAGACCATCTCGATGATACATAAACGAGTGAACTTATGTAGAGCCTTGGACGTCGTCAACTTATGCGGAAGAAAACTGGAGTCGTCGCTTGAGTTGGATTACAAACAATGCTCGAGAAAGAGCGGTATGTGTGTGTGTATATGCGGGCATATCTTTTTCAAATGACAACCCGCATGCGGATATTTTTTCATAGGTAAACAAGACCTTGGGTAAGTGATTTTGATGTACCGCTAATTATTTGAGCAATTCGTTCATTTTTGTTTTGCTTAATCTTTATTCAATAAAGGTAAAGCAGCCGTTCATTCCAGCATTACTTTTAACTTCTTGATGCGCTAGGACTCCAATAATGACATTTTTACTGTAATAGCTTGTATTACCCTGTACCAGTTCATCTTGCTGCAAGCTGTACCACTTGAGTTACAATAATAAAAAATATCAACAGTATAAGTAAAAAAAAATCAAGCTGCTTTGATTTCGGTAAGCATGACGTGAACCCTTCCTTGACCGAAGTTTTTTTCTTGTTTTATTTTGGAATAGTACAAAGAAGTCAATGCACATGTGTTCTTTTTATTATCTAATGGGAACACATGCAGTGCTTGCAAGCTTCTCAGATTGACAAGCATCGAATGAAAATATTGAGGTTGAAAATTTGTCGCGATTCTTCTATTTTGGTTTTATTTTAACGCATCCGCTTTCACTAGATTTCGGGAGTATCAAACTCCGTACCGGAGGTACACTGTACAAGTTTTTACACATTTAATAGTGAAAAATGGGTGTTGTAGATACTTACACCCTCGGCTACACACTTTTATCACCCTTAAACCTAGTAATACACCCTCATAATTTTACCGAAAGGGGTGCTGTTTCGTGTTACACCCTCCATTTAGTGAAGGGTGTATGAAGGGTGTAGAAGAGGGTGCTAACTAAATAATACGAAAAGGTTTTGGAAAGCTTATATACGGCTCTCTTCATAATGTACAGGTCACATTTCTGCTTGAACAGCAACAATTGTTAGCAGTCTTATTTTTTATAATGTCAGTTGTAATTTATGCAAATAGCTGATAATAAAGTGCCTCTTTTGCATACAATTTTTATGTTTGCAAACAAAATTTTATATATGAGTTCATATTTATTTTCTTACAAATTACTCCGTACTCAAAAATTGGAAAACAGGGAGAAATGTTCAATACAAGAATTTTTTACAAATATTTATTGATGGAAGTGTACAGTAAGAAAATCAGTTAGTCTCGAGTTTATATCTGACAACATAACAGGAAATAAAATAAAGTAAATATGTTTAACAAATATTCATGACATGCTGCTAGAACCTGTGACATGACCATTTCAACCTAGGTAAAATATTCATTTGACAATAAGATTACATGCACAATAACTCACATATATAAAGAGGCAGAACCCATAATAAACCAGTCCGAGACATCCCATACAAAAATGGTCTATGGTCGTCTATGAAAAATTAAATGGCAGGCTATAACCTCCACAAGCCCTGTATGGTCGGCCTTAGAAATCCATAAATACAGCTACAGCCAGCTTTGAAAAGTCTAGGGCCCTGTGTCTAAAGTCAGGGAACCAATAGATTTTCTTTACCCGACTATAGAAAATTCTATGGTCCTGAGTCTAAAAACTCAGGGCCATGCTTCAATAACAATAATATTAATAATAACAATAATAATAATAAGAATAAATAAGTTTGTGTTTTTAACGGTGTCCAGGGGCATCCAATTGGTCTTCTTGCTGGCGCAGTTCAATAGAAAGCACAAACAGACGCTTGCGCGCGTGCAGAAACACACATACACGCGCGCGCACGCACGTACACACGCATTCACATGCACCAACGCACGCCCGCGCGCAGACTCTCACGCATGCACAAGCACAGACGCACACACACCTGCACGTGGACGCATCTACGCGCGCGCGCACACACATGCACGCAAACAAATACGACAAAGGAAACGTTGCTTGAGCTAGTTTCGGTTTTGCACAAAAAACGAAACTACCTAAAGTTTAAATAAAACCTACGATTTACAAAATTTTTGTTAAATTTTTACATTATTATTGTAGTGACATTCTTATTGTTACTAATATAATAATGATTAGCTTCGTTTCGTTCTGAAAAAGCAAGAAAAACTCTTGAAGACTGCGCAAGACCATCGCTATTGCAATCAGTTTCCGTTGGGTTGACGTTGGATGGCTGTTGGAGTTGTAGTGGCGTCAGAAATCTCCTTTCTTTTTACGTTTTAGCC